>CAKKOB020001720.1:0-18908 GCA_918844115.2 Phlebotomus perniciosus
TATGAAAAGCGCCTCTTTCGATGCACTAGCCGTGCTGTGTGGTACACAAATTGGAAACTATACAATATTACATAGTATTAACTTATTAAATACTGTGTATATGTAATCACATCCACAAACACGGGGTCAAAAAAAGTATACTCCACATACATTTTGTTTTGACTTTTTTATATGGTGCGTACACACTTGGTACACACTTCGTGAGTACCGAGTGATTACATGTACACGTTTAGTGTAAAAATTCGTGTACGCATTTCTGGCCGGGGCGTTCCATATATTTGAATTTAAATATTAACGACTACTGCCATGCTTGAATCCACTAATTTAGTTAAAAAATTATAAAATTTCCTTGATCAGAGAATCTGAGTTTATGCATGAAAGAATATTACTCATACTGGTATCTAAACTGAACATTTCTTTGTCAACGTCTGTAAAAAAATTAGTTCATATCCAGCCATATTAAAAAGCCAACAAAAACCTTGCATAGAACTAAATCTGAGACGCGACATCAAACACGTATTTTTTCACACCACATTACCCTCTTTTAGACTTGCCTATAAAATTAATTAAAAATATTAAATAAGAATTCGATCAGCTACCTAATGCTGGAACCATTATTAAAATGATCGATTTAGGAAAATGGAATGACAAATTGTTCGAACCGAATTGGCGGAAAAACAACATAAACGCAAAACCAAAATTTTCTAGGGAAAATATGTACATATTTTTTATTTAAGATGTTCTCACTTGGAAAAGAAATAATTAGATTAGGTGCACATCTGGGAAATAGATGAACAATTAAAAATGTTTTACTACATTTTAAATTAGGTAAATTAGGCTGGATAGATAACCTCGTGGTTAATCGGCTTATAAAGTTAAACCATAGAAAAACTGCGCATAATAGAAATTTCAAATTATAAAAAATAGCTAAAAATCCTAGAAATATATTGTATTTATTTGTTTGAATAGGTGTTCGCGAGGGTGTTCGTACATTCCATTATTTTGTAATGTTAAATCTTTAAACATTTGGGTACACAGAATTTTTAGTGTAAATTTTACCAATAAATAGATCGAAGGAGAAGCACGTTGCACATTAATATTGGACTCTATTTTGAGATTAGACACCCCAGAGTACGATGGTGCAATGTGAATTCGGTGGAACACCTTGTACGACTTTGAATATTTCATATCCAACGATCAAGCCACAGTGAATGCCTGAGTGTTGTGTTGAGCTCAGTCGCGGTGGAGCAGCGAGTCGAGAAAGAATGGCAAAGGTGCAATAGAGATACTAAACTAGAGGAAAGACTTGAACGGTGACAGAGAAATAGGAGCAAGAAAGAAGTGTTGAGAATTTGCGGGAATTTCTATAGCCAATATTAAGTGTTGATTTTCTACACAGAGAAATTGCGAGGTCACTTATTGGAAATCAATGAGAAAGTTTTTAATGTTTTTCGTGAAAGAAGTGAATAAAAATTGAGTGCTTTATACTGTGAGACTCCCCCTTTTCTGTGGAGAGACGATAAAAGGAAATTCGATATTTATGGGAAAAGTGATGAATTAGTGATACTGGTGGCTCTCGAAACACAAGTCACGAATTAGAAAACGTCCAAAGAGTGATTTTTGTGCTCTCCGGTGGCTGATATAAGAGAATGTGAAGAGTGAGGATGATGTCTCGCTGGAGCAAAAGTGTGAAATTTGTGTGCCTCCTCCTGTGTGGCGGGTTCACGTTTCTCACAACATCAGCACGTGCCAAACCCACGCTGACCTTTCAGCTTCCGCCCGCCCTCACGAACCTACCCCCCTTTATAGGCATCTCGCGATTTGTCGAACGCAAAATGCAGAATGACCAGATGAAGACCTACACGTAAATGCCCTCTTCTTACCAATCTCTTCTTCAGCATCCCATCCATCTCATATCACCTCATTCACATCCGCTCGCGATCGGAGAAGAGCTCTCACCGATCACCCGATAATCAATATGGGTTTTCTCTTCTATTCTCGGTGTCTCAACAGTGGCGTTCGGCAGACGAACGACTCTCTCGTGATGATCTACCACCATGATCTGACGATCGCCATCGTGGAATTGGGACCAGAGAAGACTCTCTTGGGTTGTGAATTGATAGAAATTAAGTAAGTAATTGTGAACACAAATATCACCACGGAGTACGCAAAAATCAGACACTCGCACTCATTCAATACAACACCAAACACACGATTTCTTTTCTCACTTTTTTTTCCTCGTCTCTTTTACCTTTTCGCCGGTGACAAATTTTAAAGTGGTGCAGAAAAATTGACCAATTTGTGTCCAGAGTTAATGTGTTTGGCAAAATTGTATAGCTCGCAGATAAAGAATTGGTTTGAGAAATTAATTCTTGGAATTAAAATTATTTTGAAAAATTATTTTGAAATAAAAAATTCACTGAACAAAAAATATTAAATAAATTTTGAAATCAGAATTGAGAGAGCTACAAAACTTTGCATTTGTGAAAAACTATCTACATACTTCTAAAATATAAAATTGCGTAGCTAATAAAAAACAATGAAATGAAAATGAATTATGTTGATATTTAATTTAGAAAAAATTTATTCAAAAGAACAAATTCTTTGAATCAATAAAATGTCCTTCACGTGACATTTTCTCATCTGTATCAATATTTTATAACTCTTGAGAAAAATGTGCAAAGAATTTCTAAATTGCAAATGCTGTTTAAACAATAGAACCAATAAATTGTATAATTTCTAAGCAAATTTATAAAGCAAAACGGGATCATACTTTCGCTGCAAAATTCTAGTTTCTTTTTTTTCTAAATTAATAAAATAAATTCATGAAAATTCGATGTAACATATAATTTCTATAAATTGATCATTTGAAATGCTAAAACATGTCTTTATCAATAGATGTACTTTGTTAGAAAAGATATTTTCAAAAGACGAATTGTGACTGATAATTTCCGTTCTGGAGGAAACGATATGTATGAAAAGAAGGAATTTCTTATCAAGAAAGAATGCTCTATGCTTGAAAAGTCCAGCGTGCAAATTTTCACGAGAATCATGTTTTTCCGTGACAATGTTGATATTAAATTTGAAGACACTTCATAAAGAAGCTTTTCATAAGTTTGATATAATTAATCGCCGCAAAGTATTTTTTTGATTTAGAAAAAATGCATTTCTTTATCTAATCATATTTCTATTTCACTGGCAACTCTGTCGAACTGGTTTCACACAACACCTCTTACAAATCACTACAACTCAAAAGCCATCACACCCCATAAAAAGTCTCATTATCTCACATGTACAATGTGAAAAATTCTAATCACGTGTCATGATAAAATTCAAGACAGGCAGTGCAGAAGCTGCGTGTGTTTTAGTTTCCGAATAAGCTAGTTATTGCGCCGATTGACTGGTTTGTCAGCTTTGAACCACTCTTCGTTAGATGTTGGGCAAAATGCACGACAAATTGAAGAGGTTGTCCACATGCAGAAAAAAAGGGAAAATAGTCGATATTTATGCTATTTATATTCACCGACGTGTGTCATTAAAATAGAAACAGGAATGAGAAAATTACCCACTGATTTAATTAGGAAGGAGAAAAGAGCTGATCGTGCATAAATTGTTAACTTGTTGAAATGATAGTGGCGCGAAAAGGGGGGCATTCGCATTACAAATTTTTTAATCATTTATTTTTTTTTACGGAGGAAAACGGCGTTCTTGCAACCTGCTGTTTTTCCCATGACGCGGAAGAACTGTTTGCCATACTTTATAGAAATATTTTCAATGCACGCTCAACACTCGCATAAAACTGCCTCTTGTCTTGTAGGTGTTGAAGTCGACAAATCGTCACTGTTTTTAGCAAAGATTACTCAACACACTTTCCAATTGATATTTATACAAGTGTTTCTCAAGCACAATTTTTGGCGCGAAAATCGCGCGAAGAAAGCGCAAAGAAAATGAAAGCATTTTCCGCTTGAGAAAGAATTTTGATCTTAGTGATGGTGCATAAAAAACATAATCGAGAAATGTTGCATCATCCACTGTCAATCACTCGAAATTCTTTCTCTTCATCACCTGTCGACTGTTTTGAAAAATGATCTTCATCATTTGCTTCGTTGATTTCAAGACATTTTCTTGTTGAGAGCGAATGACCGGATTGGCTTTTAAGATTAATAATCGCATTAATTGATGCATAAAGTGTAAATAATGCAATATTTATTGTTTACTAATGTTTTGAAAATGTTGCTGAACACGTCAAGTAGCAGATAAACATTGAAATTTAAGGTGATTTTCTTGCAATAGAAAGTAAATTTTCAGACAAAATCATCGTGTTTTGAAAATTTTTCACATTAAATATTGCAATATTAAGTGCTTTTGATGATGATATAAGACCCAAAAACAGATCTGTATTTATTTTCTTTTCCAAAACTGGCTCTTTTACGCAAGACTTTATAGTGATATCGAGTTGTACTGCATGATGCGGGCTTAATGTGTTTTTAATTCAGAAATAATCGACTCATGAAATTGTAGAAATAGTTTAGAAAAAGTACGAGGTGAATAGCTAAAATATCTAATGGAAAAGTTAATATAAAAAATTAAATTACGCGGTGGTAATTAAAAGTATTAGGTGCATGCAATTCTTCACCCGATGAGACATGAATTGGGAGCAATAATTTTATTTACCTACATGAGAATTTGAAATGTCGTTGACAGAGAACTCGTTTTCATTTGAATGGATAGACTTTTGTGAAAAATTGCTTAATTTTGCACGTTTTCAATTTTCAGAAGCACTTAACACGTGAAAAGTAATGGGAAAAAGAGGAAAGAGATATATTTTATTATTTCCTGATATAGAAAATTGCGTAAGACTTTCATGTGCGGTGATTGACAAGCCTTTTCACAAAATCTTCTTTCCTGAAAAGCCTCAAATGTTTAAACTTAATAACTTAAGTTGCAGTGATTTTATTCTTCTTTTATTTTATATGTTCAAGGTTTAAAACTGTTGGGACTGGAACTATTTTGCAAGAAAGACCGTAAATTAGATTTTCTTCGCATTAGAAAATTATCCACCGTTGAATTCTTAAAAATTAATCTACAATCAGTTAATTGAAAAGTTGCATAAACTCTGAAAATAAATACCCACTAATTTTATAAGTTGTCGTTTTTACGTCTTGCTTCAGTAAAAATAATCGTTATTAAATGTTTAAATCTGATTACTGTTACAAGAGATTCTAGATAATTACTTAATTTTCTACAAAGTCTTGTACATTAGCTCTGCTTCTGTTTTAAGCTCTTGCGACACGCAAGATGGCTTCAATGGCTGGAAGTGATAAGCCTCTTGTTTTCCCATAATAGCCATCTAATGATGTGAGATTGATTGACCGATCATTGCCATTATTCACGTGAGATCAAGGTCAGTGCTTCCTCTCGCATCGTCGAAATGAGGTCCACAAATCACTCAATTAGCATCCCTTCTCGCGTGCGACCAGTTGAAATGACGGTGTTTGGACAATTTTGTCATTATGCAGCAATGACCCAGAAAGGATCATAAGCCATTGTTTCGCGATGACTAATTGATGGTCTGTGATATTAAATTTGATGACGAAAATAATGCTTGGCGATCGATTGTTGGACACACGCTTTTACGTTTTCTCTCTGAACGCGTCAAATGATGCATGACGAGGAAGTTCAATGGCCAATAGTATCAAAGACTTGTTTTTGGTCGTCTGCATGACCCACTTTCCGCCACTCACAGAGCGGAGAACTAGTCTCTATATAATTAATTTTATTTGAATTATTTAATCACTTTTACACGGTTGAGCCTCTCAAACGAAATCATCAAATGCCATGTGGGTCAAGAAGTTTTTGATCTTGACTCTCGATTACTCTCAAATGATTTTCACATTCTCCCATATGGATCATCGTGTATTCTGATGGATTTTACTTTTCTCGCGCTCAGCAACGATGACGAAGGCGCCAAAGTGCTCACAGAACTGGCCACCGTGAATATACCACTGCAGATCGACTTCCGGGAGATGGTGAAGCTCATGAAGCAGTGCGAGAAGATCGATTACATGCGGAAAGTGAAACGCCAGGGAGCATCAGAGAGTGACCAGACAACAAATCGTCAACATCAGACGGGCTACTTTGGACTCGGAGGCGCCACCGCCGGTCTAAGCATCCTCAGTGGCATCCTTCCCGGCACCAAGTGGTGTGGCACAGGAGACATCGCCAAAACATACCACGATCTCGGCACCGAGGCCACTATGGACATGTGCTGTCGCACTCATGATCTCTGTCCAGTGAAAGTGCGCTCATATCAGCAGCGCTACAATCTCAGCAATAACTCTATCTACACAAAGTAAGTTGAAAATTTCCCTAATAAACATCCTCATTCTGCTCATTCTGCAAGATAAATTTTTATTACTTGGTGAATGGTCGCTTTTTATGGGAATTTTTGAGATTTATTGTCCAGAGGGAACATTAAAACTTACATTTATTGGGAAAAATGGCAAATTTAAATTACTTTTTTCACGCTTTTCAAATTCTTCTGTATTGCACCGCTGCTCTTTCAATAAGCTTTTTTGTTTAAATGATTTGAAATATATGGAAATTATGGTTATATAATTTTGTGTAGAAATCCATCAATTGGGAGAAGAGCAGCTATTATTCAAAAACAAGAATTAGTCAATACTTTATGAGGATACTAACCTTTTACGACTTTTTAAAGCAAAACGTTCAATACGCGAAATATGTTTTTTTAGTCTGAAGAGAAGCCAGTTTGTTAAAACACCTCAATAAAACACAAAAAAAAAATTCGTTCAGGTGACCTTAAATTTTGTATATTGTGAAGATTTAATCAAAATAGATGTTTTGGATTAGAATAGGAGCGGAAAACAAAATTTTGAAAATATTTTCTGACATATTTTTTGGCCAATTTTTCAACCTCGCATTTAATGATGCATAAGATTGGCTGATTTAAAGTTCATGATGAGTTTCCAATTTTAAATTTAAAAAATTTATAATTGGACAAAAGATCTTATAGGTCGCAGAGCAGAAAAAAAACAGATATATCTCCTCAATTTTTAAGATGATTTTAATCATCTCTCATCTATTAATTTGTCAACTCTGTACTGAATTCCCTGTTAGAAGAAGATTCCCATAGCTTTCATTTAGCACTTTCCTTTTGATTCAATCAACTTGCAATAGAATTTCAAATATTCTACACTCTCTTCATATTGTCTCTTTGGCTCGCGAATCTCTGGGAATTTCGCTAAGTCATCATCATTGGATTTTTTTCCGCGTCATGCTTGGGAATCTCTTAGATTGAGTTGCTCTTAATCACTTTTTCTATAGTTGAGTAATAAAGTGTTAATTGGACGCTATTATGGTTTTTACTTCTTTCAGATCTCACTGCAAATGTGATGACATGCTGTTCAATTGCCTCAAGAGGACCAACACGTCAGCCTCGCAATTCATGGGGACCATTTATTTCAACGTGGTCCAAGTGCCATGTGTTCTGGACACAGAGAGAGGCTACAGATTCAGAAAAGCGAGAACCTTCTCCTGAGTATTGCAAAACAACGAAATCAGCGGATTTTTTTTTTATTTTTGGGACTTTTCGTGTGTAAAGACCATTTCTTGTGATTTTCAGCTGCGGTGCTCTTTCAAATGAATTATTTATGTTGCATTCAAAGCGTTTCATTCATCGTTTTCACGCTATTTGATTTTCACCGAGCACAGGAAAGGGTAGGTAATCAACGAATAGCATCATGTTAATTAGTGGTGATACAGAAAAAAAAAGTAATCAATGAATTGCTGTCTCACGTGGCTCTATCAATGGATGGGAATTGTGGGTTAAATAGAGGCAAATAAATTCTCATCAAAATTGACTTGGTATGAAAACATTTCAATTGATTCTCGCCTTTCATGACAGACATAATATTTCCAGCTTTGATTTCACGCAAGATATTGAAAATTAATGATAGTAGAAAAAACATTTGTTCACTATTGCCACGAGTTGTCTCAGTATCAAAAGTAAATGCCCTTTTCTAAGGGTTTGTTTTACCCCTTGGGAAAAGGAAATAGAGTTTCTGAGCACGCGATGTGGTCACCTGCATGTGGAAATATTCACACATAATTTTTCTATTATATGCTTCTCACCCAAAAGTTCGATGCATATACATTTTTTATCGCCCTCCCCCAGAGAGGGAGGAAAATACATAAAAATTAGGTGCTTGGGCTCTGCAAAAGTTCATTAAAAATGGAAAAATGAATTTTATCGTGACCTATAACCTATATGTGACCTTTAGAAAAACATTTTATTGTTACTTTTTGTAGATTTTCTTGTTGTTTTTTTTTTTCAAATAGATTATGAGACGTGAAAGAACTTTTGTTGCCAATTTAGAGCTAATAACCAACTGAACATTTCGTGTAATAATTTTTTTTGCAAAGTATCTTTTTTGATAATTTTGTTAGGAGAGAAATTGCCTAATTTCCCATGAAAGTGAAAATGTAAGCTCACAAGTGTTAGTTGGATAACAATGGCTAATCTAACAGAGTGTGAAAGATATCTAAAAATATCACTACAAGTCGTGAGAAATTTTACCATAGCAATTAATTTGAAAGCCGTAATCAATTTTCCCAGGAAAACCAACAATTTTCATGAGAAAAGTGATATAAAAATGTACATTTTTGCTTTTGTATTTCTTCTATCAACAAATCAACACTTTCTAATGCTTTCAATAAGATAGATCAACTAAATTTTCATGAGAATTAAAGGGTTACTTATCCAACATTTTGATAGCCTAGGTC
Organism: Phlebotomus perniciosus; assembly: GCA_918844115.2. NCBI lineage: Eukaryota > Metazoa > Arthropoda > Insecta > Diptera > Psychodidae > Phlebotomus > Phlebotomus perniciosus. The sequence goes on from CAKKOB020001720.1 coordinate 8,806, forward strand.
TTGCGTTTCGCAAATTTTTTAGCACTTCATCGTTAACACGAAACTTATCGGTTTGATGCAAAAAACGCAGTGTTTCGGTGTAAGGGTTAATATAGATTTCCCAATTGGACAAATCTTTTTCTCTCTCTTTCTTATAAAAAGTGCTTTAAATTTTGCAATGAACTCCCCCTTATTCAGAGTTATCATTGTCGCCCCTTCAGCTCTTATCTCTTTAGAATAAAAAAAACTATTCTGGTGAAACCATTAAAGTCCCACTCAACTGGTCAAGAGGAATATCTAATCAAATATTAAACCGCAAATTCGCAGGAACATGCAACGCGGGACTTATCTTCTGTTTACACTCCTCGATGACCATTTTCAAATTGATTTTCCATTAGCTGGAGAGGGAAATAGTTCACGACAAAAGTACATTAATCAAATATATTAAATCCACTTAATATACAAAGCAACATTAGTACAACACTTTTAGGTATAATGAGTAATAAAAAAATTCTTATTTAAGTGTCTTTTCTTCATTTTATGAGATTTTTGATCGTGTGGTTCCCGAAGAGATGATAAAAGAGGAAAAAAATATATTACGTGCATCTGTTATCTACAATTTCTCCGTGAAGGTGATTCTGCGGCGCAGCCGAGAAGAGAGATAAACGTTTTTGAGACGAAACCAATTAAATAACAATTTAGAGGGGGAAAAAATTAACAGATCACCATTGATGGAGGAGATTACTCTGTGAATCATTAAATGTCTCGCCTAGTCTTATGGCCGTTGCTTGAGAGTCGAAGGAAGGTATGGCTGGCTTACCTCCAAGTGACGGAGCTTTTTCTTTATACTTCTTTCTTCCTTTTGAATAATTTCGTCGTGTGATTAAGTCCTTAGGCGGGGGAGACGTGTGAGGCATTAAAATGTGACTGTTGTTGGTGGTGGCTGGTTCGTGGGAACACTCTGATTGGTCGTACGATCAATATCCTCGTAACTCCTCTGCTCAGTGGTTGGAAAAATTGCCGCCGGATTGAGACTGCCACCCCTCTCGGTGAGTTCGCGCTGAAGCAGGAGGGTTGAGAAGGGCCTTGCGACCAAATTTATGATGGCAAAGGTCACTGACCATGGATCTGAGGTGGAGGAACAATAAAACAAAGAGAGCCGTTACAGGAAGTAATTCCCCTTATCGAGATTTTTGGCCCCCCAAAAAATTAAGCCTCCCCTAAAAAGGACATTGGACAACTCACTGTGAGCGGAAAAGTACCCAATGATGCAGAAGAGATCCAGGAAGAAGCCGGCAGCATCGATTATTGTGGCCTATAAGAAATCCCAATTTTCAGAGGAGCTCTAGCAACTGATAAGAAATTGTCCAACTCACCATGTAAACAGCATCAACAGACTCTTTGCTGTGGAGCGCCCAAAAGAGGCTGACAATGAAGAAGACATTGTAGAAGAGGAACGCGGGTGGACTCCAGCTGCTCAGCATGGCATTTGAGATCAGGGTCAGGTGCACTAATGTGACGAGCTGAGGAACAATGGGAGGAATTACCATAAAATTTCCAGGCACGACAAATGGTACGAGACAAGGGAAAATCAGACAACTCAGGGAACTCACCTTCACGCGAACAAATGATGACGACATGATGGCACGGAAATCCATGTTATCAGCCACTACGTTGCACTACAAGCAATGCCTTTCAAGCGATTTTCGGGGCGGAAAATCTCCGTGATTTTCACTCACTGCGTCTCGCAATCGCAAAACATCTCCGCCGAATGTCAGCTGGGCAGTCCGGAAGATTGGGACATACTCCGGAGCTTTCGCCGGGAAACTTCAGGAGGCATTTCATGCCTTTTATTTTTTTTTCGATTTTTGCTTGCTAAGTATTTGCTAATAATTTTGTTAATTTAAGTTACCATAAAATAGTTCACAATTAAAAGAATTTATTGTTTAATTTTCTTTGTTGTGAAAATAAAACATTTTCCCTCGAGTTGTAAAATTTCAAGAAAAATTCCCTCCATCAGCTGTCCCAAAAGTTCGCCGTCTTCGCCGTGAGTTGCCAGTGAGAATGGACTTGTGTGTTGTGTGTGGGCTAAAAAAGTTGTGCGATAGCGTAGTGCTGTGAAAAAACTCAAAAATTGTGCATTTAACTCTCTCCAGTTGCAGCTGCAGCATGTGCAGAGTCATCCTGATGGGCCATCTTAGCGATTAGAGCATCTGTAAGTACGAAAAGTGGGCGGAATCCCCCTGAAAAGGGACACCATAGGGAGGGGGGCTTCTGCGTTGGCCTGCAGTTGGGCATTGCAGAGAAATTTTTTCATTTGGCTCAACAAATTGCACAAAAATGCATTTGCTCTCAATTCGACAAACTATTACATGGTCGACCGTCTATTGGGCACTTCTTTGGGGGGCCTTCTTTGCCACTCACTGGTGTTATGCAAAAAAAAAACGTCGAGGAGGGATTTATGTAACACGATTCCAGTCTCTCGGGCACATCAACATTTTTTCAGTCTTCTGTGCAAATAGTGACACTTTTGTGGCTTTTCCATAGTGGCAAGTGGTCGGAAAAGGTGACCAGCAAGTCGACCGTGGATAAGGTAATTGGGGTGGCGAGCCATTTTCTCGGGACTTGTTGATTATATTCGTCAAGGTCAAGAGTGATGGGAGTTAAATGGCAGGAGCATGTCCCATATTGACTTCCATCGACGAAAATTTCTTCTGATAGCTCCTCATCAATTATTGACCCCGTGGGGTTATTTCTGCTCCCCCCAATATATCGGTATTTCGTGTCCTTGGCGTCTTGTGGACGTGGCGCACGAAATGTATTAGACTTCCGCGGGTTCATTAATGAAAGAATTTGTTTCCCTGGGATACTTTTCTCTCTCTCATTTAAATGTTAAATTCCAGAGGTGGCTCAAGAGGGGATGATTTGCTTTAGAAATCTAATCGATAGAACGGAATGGCGATGGAATTCCTATATGAAATTTAATTGCGTAGTTTCTTATATTTGCGAAATGATTAAAAAAAAATTGAGAATCACAGATCAGCTGATTTGTTTGGGTGATTTGGAGAGTCTCCAAATCGTCTAAAATGACCTCATTAGGAGCCAAATGATTTCCCGACTCAAATATGAATACGATTTAAAGGTCAATTCAAAATGTTTCACGATTTTCGCTATTTAACAGGTGAATGAGGTCATTTTAGGTAATTTGAAACGCATTCAATGAATCAAGCGAGTCAACTGATTATAGTAAATCTCTTATCAGTCCCTATAATCCTGAAATTTCGACTGCAATCAGTCTAAAAACTTCCAAGCTTCATATCTTCCACCCGAAAAAGACTGTTTATTTCATTAACAAAGGTATTTTTGGTAGATAAAAAATAAACACGCTTATCAGTTGTCCTCCTCGGGCCCCAGTAAGACTTCCTAAGCTCTTTTACGAACACCCAAATAAATGTTTACGAGACAAAATTGTGGCGTATTCAACGCCCAATAAATTATGCAACGTAATTTTCTTGCGCATCTTTCAGACCCCCCCCTCCTCCGCGTTGGTTTCTTACGAAATGTGTCTGGATCATCGCAGAGCGACTAAATGGACTAGTATTGTCACCACGAATACAATTAATTTATGTGCAAAATGGAAATTGGTCAACAGAGGCGTGTTGTCCTGATATTGACGATTCTTTACTTGGTCAAATGTATCCATGGCGGCTCGCTCAAGCACTGCACGACAACTGTGACTTCCGGGAGGATTCTCCACTGCACCAATGCGAGCCTCAGTGATGTCACTGAGAGATTCTTTGTCGGTGCAACTTACAGTGAAATCATCTTGAGAGATATTGACAATCCCGACAAGCGGATTCACCTGGACTTGAGGAATGAGAATGAGACAGAAGTGCTGGTGTGGACAAACAGTGGTGTCAGCAGTGGACAATTTGAGGAGCTGATGAGCGAGAAGAGAACATTCTCGCATCTCCGGAAGTTGGATTTGAGCGACAATGAGATTGCACGAGTGCCAGAAATGAGTTTTGCCAAATTAATTCAACTGAAGATTCTCAATTTGTCGGGGAATCGTGTACATAATGTGTCTGCCAATGTTTTCATGGATCTGCAGACACTGAAGGAGCTCCATCTGGCTAGAAATCACCTGGAGAGGATATCAACGGTGACGTGGAGTCCTTTTGTGTATCTCAAGCAACTGCTTGTTCTTGATTTGGCTGACAACATGATTAGAGATCTTCCGAGACATACCTTTCGTGGCCTGGAGATGCTAAAGCAGCTCCATTTGCAGAGGAATCAACTGACAGTGGTGCCATTTCAGTTATTTGCCGACATCGGAGCCATCGAGATGCTGGATCTCTCTTACAATGGCATCATGTCCATCCTGGATAATCACTTTATCGAGAATGGGAAGCTCCAGGTGCTCAATTTGCAACATAACCATTTGGTTTCAATCCACAAAAACACATTCAATGGAATGAGTCGCCTCACGTATCTCAACATAGCGGAGAATCGTATTAATTTTATCGACCGAAATGCCTTTAGCAGTCTGGAGGAGCTGAAGTATTTGAATATTAGTGGAAATAATTTGTTCATTTTGTCATCAAGTGTCTTCAGTGGGTTGACTGTGCTTGAACAGCTTGACATGAGTGGAAATCCGTTTGATAGTCTCCCCAATGGCATTCTAATGCATCAGTATGCGTTGAGGGAGTTCACGTTGAGTCGCACAGGTATCCAGAGATTGGGAAATCTCGCGGCCAGACACAATGGGACTCTCAATAGAGACATTTTAAGGCACCTCCGAGTAGTTTCCATTCAAGATAATATCAATCTCACTTGTTTGGATGGCAGTGTTCTGGCCAATTTGCCCGCAGTTGAGATCCTCCGCCTCACAGGCAATCAACTTACCACTGTGCCCAAGGAGATTGGCGATCTCATGACACTTCGTGTATTGGATTTGAGTGGAAATGCCCTGACATTCCTCCCTGACTCCGTGAATCGATTGCCTCATCTGCACTATGTCAATTTCATTGCCAATGACTTCGCTTGTGATTGCCGAATGTACTGGATGGTGTCGTGGATAAGGCGTCTGATGGCCCAGGAGAACGTAACAATGGACATTCTGGTGGAGACTCCTCATCAAGATGCCGCTGTGATTAATATTCATGACTTGAAGTGCCGCAATGGCTATCCCGGTGATATGCTGAGAGTCCTACAGCAATTGCACTGCTTCAAGCCCTCTCTGATTCATGCATCTCAACCCGAGATGCATCTTCTGCAATCTGACGCGACGTTGGAGTGCTCGTTCACGGGAAATCCAACGCCCAACATCATCTGGGTGACACCTCACAACGAGATCCTCCGCTATGTTCCCGATCCGGACATGAAAATCATCGCACCGGATCATCAGCAGGAGAAGTATCAGCAGCACATTGAATTGCAATTCCTCAATAGCTCCATGGTGAGGAGGAATTATACAAGACGGGAGACACTTCCGAGGAATTCCACGGTGAATCTGCTGGAGAATGGATTCTTGCGAGTGCACAATATCAGTCGCAGCGACAGTGGAGTATACACGTGCTATGCCTGGAATATCATGGGAAACACCAGCTCCGATGTGAGGTAAGTGTTGGAAAGATCCCTAATTGCCACTTCCTTTGTAAATTTTCTAAAGTCTATTCGTCAAGAAAGAGAGAGAGAGAGCTTTGAGGGCAACCAGGGAAAACTATTTTTAGCTAATAACATATTTCAACAAGAAAAACATGCACTGCAGTTATTATAAACAATTTGCAGGCGGATTTAAGTCTTAGCTTTTAAATACTGGGGTATTTTGTAAAACACGTGCAGCAGATCAGTTTTTTAGGTAGTTAGGACGTGAGATTCTGTAAAGTTCACAAAATCATCAAAAATTTTACTTTTAAAGCGCTTCGATCTTAAAATTCTCTTCAATTCTATCAAAAGCGCTTTGCGCACCTTCGACTAACGATTAACTAACTGCTTAGAATCTGGATGATCTTAAATTAAATGAACTAATTTAAGTAATAATCGAGCATTACATCGAAACAAAATAAAGACACGCTGATGCGGCATCAATACAAAGATATATAATTTTTCGTCAGCAAAGAATTTAATTATCTTTTTATTAATTATTTCCTAGAATCGTAAAAAGTTGTTTTTGCTAATGGAAATTTCTTTTATTAAGATTCTGTTAGAGGAAGGCCGCTGTCTGTTGTGCTACAATTTTTGCGTCTCTTGTGAACTATTTCACAGAGAAGGAAGAAAACAGAGTGTTAATTGAATGATTAACACAAGCTATTCAGAATCTCTCTCCCTCTCAATCCATGTTTTGTTGCTAGAAGATATTGTTCAGCAAAATAGATAGTGAAGGTTATCTCCATGTTGCGAGACAAATCTATTATAACAACTCTGTTGCAGATGTACTGCAAAATCGTATGCGATTTTTTTGCGGAGAAATTAAATGAAATATTTATTATTAGATTGAGATCATCAAAATTGAAAGACAAAAAAAATTGAAAGCGTTAACTGTGAATTATATTGACTTCTCTTTTGGTCAATAATTAAGTGGCGCTTAGGAAATGTTGGAAATTCCTAATGTGTATGTCTGTTCTCTTTTATTTGTTGAGTTTCCCATCGAGAATGCGTGTTTCGAAAGATTGTTGAATTAGAAATTACTCTTCGGCCAGTATAAAGAATTTACATATGGGTAGCATTCTTGAGCAAGAGTGCTGAAAATAGTAATATATCGGATTATTCAGTACTTTTTCATACACTTCTCAGATCGATATTAGGTAGAATGCAAATTTTGCGCAAAAACAATCTCATACTTGCTCTTTTTCAGACTCTACATTGACCCTATTATCTTCTATCGCGTTAAAATTGGGAGTATCATATGTGGTTTAATCACAGCGAGTCTCTTCCTGGCTGGCACGCTAATTGTCCAATTGATTAGGCGAATTAATTCGCGCTTTGGACTAATTGATAAGTGTTTGAAGAACTGCTGCGACTGTTGCCTTAGGGATAAGGCGACACCGAGAGCCAGGCAGATTTACGCAATGTTGGACTCTATTGAGCACTACAAGAGCATGCAGTTGGAGAAATTGCGTGAGAATTATGCCCAGCAGGTGCACAGAATAAAGGATAACTGTACGCAACAGGTGGAGTGGATCCAGAATTCGTACAGCAGCCAGGCGAAGCATCTGAAGGAGATCAGAGATATTGGAACGCATCATTTGACGTCGTTGAGGGATCAATACTATGATCAGGTGAAGAGAGTGAGAGATTATTCGACGGGTCAGTTGGGCTGGGTGAGGGAGAATTATGTGTTCCAGAGGAACAAGATTAGGAAATTCAGTGCCCATCAGGTGTTGAGATTGCGCGAAGGGTATAAGTATCAGCAGCAGACGCTGAACAAAGTGCTGGAGAATTTGCCGAGCTTCTATTTTGAGAATTGTCGCGGTCGCAGTGATGATGATGATGAGTTCGATGAGAACTTTGAGGTGTATCTGAAGACGAAAATGGACAAATTTTCGGCACAGTTTGATCAGAAGAATCACATCCTGCACCAGAAGCATCTGGACAAGATGCTGGAGAACTATTCGGTGCGTAGTGTGGATGATAGCAAGGCTTCAGTGTATTATACGCCAACAGGTGAGGAGAATCTCAATTCTCCGATGCTCCATACGACACCCATCCATATCAATTACATCAACAATGAAGTGTGTCTAGATCTGCCGGACACACCGGTCCACCTGACGGCGCTGCTGTACCCAGAGAGGCTAAAGCTGTACCAAAGCAACGTGGATGAGAGTGAAGGGGCTGCCAGTGATTGCAAATGGGTGGATCCGTTTACGATTAATCAGCAATTTGTGCGGCCGAAGGGGAAGAAGAAGAAGAGGCGACGCAGGAGGAGTGCCAATGATCTCGCCATCTCCCTCCAGGACCTCTCTGCTGTACTTAAGGAAGACACCAGCCAATCGTCCAGCAATCCATCCGACACCAGCAAGCAAGAGTCCTCCGTCTCCAATAAGCTGAATGACGAAAGCAGTGCAGATAGTGGCAATTGTCTCCTCCAGAGTAGTTCTAGTTTGCCGGTGATTGTCTCACCTTGACCTGTGGCAATTGCAAATCTAGTGATTAACCTCCTAAAGTTAAGTAGAGTGTTCAATTTAGGACTCATCTCGTTTTTTTTTTTAATAGGAAACTATTTATGCAATTTTGTGTATTCTTTGTTGCACAGAGATTTGGGAGGGTTTTCAGCGCTTTCAACCTTTAGCTTGGAGATTTGCAAAGAAGTGACCGTATGTCTTCCTGATTCAGCGATCAATTCCGGATGGATGTTCTGTTGATGTTGTGTAAATTAGGCTAAGAGTATCTTAATATCATTTCCTAATCGTATATAAGTTCCGAAATCATCTTGGAAGTATTAAAATATATTTAAAAAGAAGAAAACGATGGATAATAAATAATTGTAAGACAGGACTTTCATCCGGAATAGGGATCTTGAGTGCTTGTGTGTGTATTGAGGTACTTTATCAATTCCAGATCCTAATTTGCTTTTCGATTTGATTGACTTTGCGGAGCACATTGGGAACAAATTTGAAGTATACGAAAATACTAATAAAAAAAGCTAGATTTTCGACATTTAATTGAATTGAATAAGTTAGGATGAAATTTTTGGGATCTATTAAGAGTTAATATTTTAATAGATTCAAATACAAAGAATGTTACTTGATCTGACATTATATCTTTTTATGTTCATATTTAACTTTAAATTTAAAACTTTTTGTGAAGCGGTATTATAAAGGGGAGATTGATTTGAAAATTCTTAAGAATTTCTAGTAGACCTTCTCCAGATGTTCTAGTAGAAACTCTTAAGAATTTCTAGTAATCACAAAAAAATATTCCTTGAATATTTCCTCCCCATTAAAAACTCGAATCTCGGAAAAGTCGAGAATTTTCTTCTATAATATAATCTGATTTCTCAAGACTTAGCAGAAGGCTTCAGGAACTGATCATCTATTTACAAGAATTTTTAAGAAGCTCTTACTCTGCTAATAATATTTTTTTTTTCATTAGGAAATATTTTGATTATTGCCTTCTTTGCAAAAATCTCCGCTAGAGCTACAATTAGCACCCATACTTGATAAAAGTCTCTCCTTTTTGCTCTGTAGATGAAATTTTTTTAGTGACTTGTGTCCTCCAAACAATGCAATGTCTTAAAGATTAGATGGTTAATTGTGTTGAGACTTTTTGCTCTGTACAGTTCCTAGACAAGTAGGATTTCCTTTTTTGGTTTGTACTCCCCCGGAAATGTTCATTTTCTAGACATAAGTGGTGATTTTGTTTGCAGCACTTGGATAATATAAAGTTATTTTATGTAAAAGGGAAGAAGAAAAAGAATCAAATTGACCACAAAACATGAATTCCATGTGAGAAAATAAAAGTGAGACACCGATGGTTATCGGAAAGTGTGTGCAGGAAAATAAAACAGGTCACCAGAGGCCATTCTTTGTATAAAAAAAAGAAAAATAAAAGGTACCTTTTGAGGGCGTAATAAATTCTACTGAAAACAAGTCTGTTTTTTCTTTTTTAAATAAATCCAATCTATTTTGCATAACATTTACAGGATATTTACCAGGGTTTGTGGTGATAATTGTGATCTCGCGTTACGCCATGAAGACCACGAAGAATATGAAAAACAATATGAGCACGCCGAAAATCTTAATCATGAGCCAGCGATTCTTGCTGACGCTCTGGAAATACTTTAGAATTTCACCATGAGCCGCCTCAATGTTGAGCTCTGTGTCCTGGATGTTGCTGTCAATCCGCTCAACCATCTCCTCTTGCTCCTTCACCATGTGCGCCAATTGCTGAAAGATTCCACCCAATTCCACAATAGTGCTCTCGATGTTCTGCATCGTCTCGGCGCGCTGCTGCACGTAGTTGTCCGATTCATCGTACAGCATCAATTGTTGCTGCATCTGCTGTCTCGGCAGGAGGGGCTGGGAAGCTGAAGCATTATCCCCCAGGGAAATGTGGACCTGTTTATATGAGCTCATTAACATCAAATTCCTTCTAATCAAAAGTCTTTTGCATTGAAATAAGGC
>CAKKOB020001721.1:3571-18908 GCA_918844115.2 Phlebotomus perniciosus
GCATCGCAGCCAAGACTAGAAGACGATGGGGATAAGAGCGAGGTGGGGTTCGAGGGTCGAGTGCACCCCAGTGTTGGCTACGCCAACACTTAGCCACCCCTGTCCCCTAACGTTAATATAATGTGGTGCCCCTTTTGGGGTGCTACAATATACATAATACGTTTAAGCATTCTTTTCAAGGTTATTTTGAGGTTTTAAAACAAGATAAAGCACATTAAAATGAAAATAAATTACGTTTTTTTTTGACTTATTGAAAACAAAACTTTTGCGAACTATAAATTATGAATGTGAATTATAATTTTTTTTTTTAAATATTTGCTCTTTAAGAATATATTTTAAGCTTCTTGTTAAGAAGTTTTTTAAATTTCCCGGAAATAAAGAAAATATATTTTAAAAAAATAAATTTTATATAATTTAAAATTAAATTTTAAATTTTTTCGGTATAAAAAGACTTCAATAAGGCTTGATGAAATTTTATACCCTAAATGAGTATACTTTAAAGATCCTAATGCTCCAGAAGCTTTTAAAAGTTCTAGGAGTTCCTAAGGCTTTCAGTAAGTTTATTTGGAGTAAGTATTTAGAAATAAGTTCCAGAATTTAAAAATTTCGTAGAGCTTTGTAAATTTTTTTGGGGTAGCTTCTATAAGCCCAATAATTTTTTCAGAGATCCATGGAATTTTTAGAGTGTTGAACTTATTTCAAAAAAGGTCTAAATAAATTGTGAAAGCTTTCAAACTAACTCAAAAGATGCTTAAAACTTCAAAACTACTACATATGTTTTGATTTGGAAAATTTGCTTAAGTTCTAAAAAGTATCTGAAGTATCAAAATCAGCTGAGGAAAAGTTTTAAGGAAAGATTTTTAAATTTTGGTTTTTATGTTTTGAAAGAAAGATACGAAAAATCATTTTTTATACATTTTTTTTTAAAAATACTTCTTCATTGCAAAAATTTTCCAGGTATATTTGATTCTTAATTAACTCTGATATGTTACCACAGAAATATTAATCAGGAAAGAATGCTGAATTTAAAAATATAAACAATATGATTTACAATATTATTTTAAGAAGTTTTTAGAAATGAATTTGTCTTCGCCTAATGAAGTGATCTTGAAAAATAAAAAAAAATCAATAATAATATAGATCAATTACCGCTATTGGCCCTTATGTTTCGAGGGCCTTCAATTTAATAAATTAGTTTACTGGGACAATAGTTTATTGTCTTAAACTTTTTAAACACTCATTTCGTGACTAAAAGGTCAAATCAAGTCCTGATGGCAAAAATCATTTCCGTATCTATAATTTTCCGGAAAAAGCAATTGTGTCGTAATTATCTAAATATACTAAGTATTAACTATAAATTAACTGATGCTTATCCATTAGATAATTTTTTACTCCCTGTAGCATCATTTTATTTAATCTTATCAGATTATTCACGCTAGAAACAATGATATTACAATGAGAAACTCCACCATAGCTACATAATTTAATTAGTTGCATAATTACGTTTTTTTTTCTTTCTCTCTCAAAATTACTCACTACAGATGATCTGAAGCACTTGCAATTTCAATCAATTTGTTTCATTTATCATTTCCACAAGATAGTTATTACCAACCATTTGAAGCATTTGAACGAAAATTTTTCAATGAATTTCATTCAATAAAACACCCATAAATGTTCTGTTCAGTCGCTCGCGTTCTAATTGCTCTTACTTTGTTACAATTTTGAAGGACTAACTAAAGCGTTTGCATGTATAGAACATTTTCAATTAATTGGAAATGCTAAGAATTCCCACCGGAGGTAAATCTGTAGTATTTCCTGGCTGTTTCTTGAAAGATTCTTCAATTTTTTTGTAGTTTAGTCTCATCTGCAGAAGTGGTGGAGCTCGTGCGTAGTTTCGATCGAGTTTGATGTTTGCTTTTTGCAAAGAAGTTTATCAATTAAATGTGATAATCAACTGATTTCTTGCCTTTAAGCACGTGAATAACCCCGTTTATAGTCGCGACTGTGACTTTCTATAACAGATGATTAGTTCATCACGAGATGAATCGGATGAAAGTCTTATAGAGATTCCGGAGTATTGGTAGGAGAATCAGAGTGCTGGATAAAAGGAAATGAAAATCTTACAGAGTGATAGTTATTTTAACTTTATTGGTTAAAGTTGTTTAATTAATGACAAAGTGAAGAGTTAGAGTATGAAAAATAAGTGATTTTCATGATTTTAATTTGAACATCCAGATAAATGTATTTTTTTCTAAGAATTTTTTTTAAATAGATGGCATTATTTTGATTAAATTATTAGTTCTGATTAGAGAAAATTATATTCTGTTATAAATTTTACATTTCTATGGATTTTCCTGCCTCAATTACCAAATCATCCTAACGGGTCTGGGTCAATTCGCCAATTTTTAAAAGCTCCTTAAGCTCCTTTAAGCTCCTCTTTTACGCTCTTTTAAATTTCATTTCAAAGCTTTATGGCTATCCTTAAAAACTGGCCAACTCCATATTATACCGGATTTATTTGGGAACTTTCTTGTAAAATGTAACAGTGTTGGAGTGGTGTATGCATTTTAATCCTAATATCTCCCCCTTATATTTTAAACTTTCACTAATTTGTGTAACTTTTGAATTCAGCAAATATTATAGGTATTTAATTTCGGGTTGTTATTTTATAATTCACGTAATATTAAATCGTCTTATATACATTTTTTAATGATTTAAAATGCTCCAATAGAATTAGATGCTAAATAAAGTTTGAAAATAAATACTCAATAATAAATGTAATACTCTCATAATACTCAAAATAAATGTACAATTTCCTAACAATTTGCTCGCGTGAATTATCTCTCCTAGGAGGTGAAACAATCGTGGCCAGTGAGAGTCTGAGAAAAGCTCTAAAATGAGGCGAATTCTCCTCATCCTGATGTGCCTTATTCTGGCTGCAGCTGTAGCTGCTGACGGAGCGCCATCAGACAGTTCCAGGGAACTTCCCGAGTGTGGAAGCCCGGAGATGTTGAAACACGAGGAATTCACCATTTGGGACTACTCAGTAGTGATTGGGATGCTGGTGGTATCTCTGGGCATTGGGGTGTTCTATGGTTTCTGTGTGAAGGATCAGGGTTCATCAGAGGACTTCCTGCTCGGCTCTGGAATGGCTCTCTTCCCAGTCACCCTGAGTCTCTGCACCAGCTTCATCACGGCCATCGAATTGCTGGGCAATCCGGCTGAGATGTTCTTCAGCGGCACCCAATTCTCCCTCATCGTCTTCTCCATGATTCTCGTCATTCCGATGGCCGTGAAGGTCTTCTATCCCATCTACTTCAAGATGCAACTCACCAGTTGCTATGAGTATCTGGGGATTCGCTTCGGGAAGCGTCTCCGCATTTTTGGTGCCATTCTCTACATCATCCAGGTGAGTCCGTGCCAGTTACCGTTTGCATTCAAAACAACCCCAAAATCAACTGCGCCACCTTCACTCTGCAGATGTCTTTCTACACGTCCGTGGCGGTTCTAGCACCCGCTATTGCCCTCTCGAAGGCCACCGGTCTGGACACCCGCCTCGCAGTCGGTCTCATCTACTTGGTCTGTGTCTTCTATGCCTCCCAGGGTGGCATGAAGGCTGTCGTAATTGCTGACACATTTCAGGTTGGTGTTCTTTTATGCTAAATACTCATCCTATCGCTTGGGGGTGTTTAAATTAAAATTGAAGATTCCCCGCACCGTCGACAATAAAAAGGGAGTTTTTATTGTCTGCCTCAGCGGGGATTTTGGGTGGACCCCCCCCGCACTTGCTGTGGAAATTTATGGGAACTCACCGAGATTCCCTCTAATTGGGTCAACGGTACCTATATTGCAAAAGAATTGGACAATGCCAATGACGGTCTAATGCGGTGATAACGTGGGACAAATTATTGCTTTTGTCAAAGAAAGTTTCTTAAAACAACCTGGTAGAGAATTCAAGGAGGGGGGGGTTGTGAAGGAGTTAAGGAACACTTAGAATATGCGTTTGCAAGTTTTTTTTTATTTCAAAATAGAAACAAGTAAAAAATTTCGAAAAAAGACTCGGAAAAATATTGGTAAAGATTTGAAAATTTCTTCAAAACTGCACCTCTTGCTTAGAATGGAAGACAAGAATGATAAAGATAAATATTTTTGTTAAATTTTTTTAAAACAAAAAGAATCACTAAAGTTAGGTAATAAATTTCTCTATAAGCTTCCCACAAGTTTAGTTAAGTATGAAATTAATCAAAATAATCTATATATATAATGTTTCATCGAAATTCAGAAAGTTATCCCAAAGTTCTTATTGTATAGTTGAAAAAATATCATAGAAGTTTGAAATATTAACCAAAGAATAGAACGAGAATTCTGCAAGATAAATTGTTTTGAATATTAAAATTACAGAAAAATTATCTTTAATGTGAGAGAGATTGAATTCTTGGAAGTAAACATGAGCTTTAATAAAGTCAGGCTGTAAAAATATATGTACATTTTGTGTTAATGCTGAAATTCCAAATTTCTTATTCAAAAGAATTAAGATAACAAATCCTTAACTTGTAAATATATTCACAACATCAGACATTATTATTCCTCCCCTATACCTAAATAAAATTGAAAAACATGCCTGATTTAATAATAATAATAATAATTCCCTCTGAACATATTTTTTTTTCATTTCAATTTCAAATAAATCCTTCTATGAAAGAAGATATAAAAATATCATCGAAATTGGCTCAATACTCTTGGGCTTGGCTCCTCGCAATTTGTCGTTTTCTTTAGGCACTCAAAAATATTTTCTCCCTGTAGGAGCATTTTCCCATCTCCTTTGAAATTTTTTTATGACATTTCCTATATTTAGCCATCTCTCAAGACGAAGGAAAGGCAACATAATAATGTTAATGTTTTTGTGTCTCTCTATTTCTGGACACAGGCCTGTGTTTTGGCGCTTTCACTCGTTCTCGTTGTGATTCTTGGATATTTTTACTCTGGAACTTTTGTGGAGGTATTCGAGAAGGCTTCAGCGGGCAATAGACTGGAATTTGGCAAGTACGTTATGCTAATTTGTTAAGCCTCTGTGATATCTAATGAGATCTCTTGCAGCTTCGATCTGAATCCAACAACGAGACATTCAGTGTTTAGCATTGTGATTGGTGGATTCTTCTACTGGACATCGATGTTCTGCACGAACCAGGCCTCCGTTCAGAAGTGCATGTCGCTGAAGGAGCTTAAGAGGGCCAAAATTGCCATTTGGATGGCTGTAATTGGTGAGATACAAATTTACTTTCTCCTCTTCCTATACAAATTACAAGTTGACTTCAGCAATTAGAAGTTGAGAATGAATTGCTTGATGTCTCTGTGGTTTCTGTGGAATGCCTCTCTGGGGATACCAATTTGTGGCCAGTGAGAATCAGTCAATTATTCCTCACAAGATCCCACATGAACAATCAATGCATAAGGAATTTCTAAATCAACCATAAAAAAAGGGGAATACCTCTAATTAATCACTAACCATTTTTTTATGAATTCTTGATTAAAATTTCTGAAACAATGAACTTGCAATTGCGTTTCAAACTGTTCCAAATTTATTTTATTTGAATTACCACGTCAATTATTAATTCAATATATTAATCAATTTAATAATTAATAGGTACATATTTAAATATGTATGTATTTATTTTTTTTTTTAAATTTGCCACTATTTTTACCAAAAAAGACGTAATTTCGTTTTTTTTTATAGATTTTCAATTTAACCAGTATTAACAAAGTTTTAAACTTATAATACTTTTGAGTAACTTTGTAAGCTTTATCAATTCAGTAGAGCTTTTACAGTTACAAATATTAAAAAATAAAGATTTTAAGTTCATGTAAAGAATATTGGGTGATCTAGATAAATTAATATGGCTATATACAATATTTACAGAGCTTTTTTAAGAATACTGAGAGCTTTTTTTTAAACCTTGTTGAAGCTCTGCAAGACTTTGCGAGATTTTAACAAATTGAAGAGCTTTTAAAAATAAAAATACTTTTGATTGATTAATCAATGAATATTCTACGATTTTTATAGCTTTTCAATTGAATTATTTTTAAAGTTTTTATAGAGAAATTTTTTAGCACCACATACAATATTTCTTTGGTTATAATCTTCGCGATCTTTTATAGCTTTTATTCAAACTTACTCAATAAAATGATTGAATTTTGTGTTGGAAATTTAGGGAGCTTTCAAACGAAATGAGGAACCATATGTACAGAGGTGATCTCTATATCCATACCACATCTCGATCGGTTTAGTCGTTAGACCATGATGTGCATACTTGCGTAGGTACATACAGTGGATTACCATATTGAAGTTTATTTTAACAAAATGTTTTTTTGAAAGGGCAGTGTAAACTTCAATATGAGATCCACTGTGCAGACTCACAATATGTCAAACCTTTTTAATATGGGTATTTTCGGACTCCTGACGTCACGTCCGGTGGGGATTTGGTAATTTTATCAACCCACGTGAGATATGAGCTAAAACTGATTAATCCGAAAGATTATACCAAATAATGGCTAACGTCTATCTCCACCTTTAAAGCTTTATTTTCTCCTGAAATACCTCCACTAATTCCTTGGTCTTGTTCCCATAATCGCCCAAATTGACATAAATTCCCGAAGAATTACACAGGAGAAAAAAATAAATCGCTTCAGTAGTTTTGTGCGTCACAAAATACAGTTGAATTGGAAGTGAAATCCTCTGCATGGTATATGTATTATACAATATATAAGAAGAGCATTGAAAGTTGCGTGATCCACCGCAGAATGAAATAAATCCCAGTCACTAAATCCCCCCTTTCTCTGTGAGTCTCCTGTGCGTATTACGGCCTCTTCCCACAGGGGAAGCTTCCCCAAAGCATTGAGGTGATGTTCGAGGGTTTGTGGTAGACTAGTCGCTCTGCAAAAACCAACTCCCAATGGAATCGATTGTTTAGTGTAATTGGTGCAGAAGTTTATTGTCACGCTCTCTTCACATCCCTGGACATATGTAGTTGAGGCTAGAAATACTATGTATATTGACAGCCATGTTTTATGGGCTGGTGACAGCTGTCATTTTTTGACATTATTTTAACCTGTCATTATATGACAGCTGTCAAAAAGCATAAATTTGTGGTATTCTTTCAAATGAAAGCGATTATAGAGAACAAAAAAAAACATTAAAGACCTTAAAGACACTCTGACTGATTTAGCGTATTTATTTCTCTTATTTATCATTGATGAATAATTCGGTATTTCAGATGTTTGGCTTCTCACAAATTTGCAAAATTAATTTTCACTCATACAAATTTAATTTCATCGTCTTTCTTGCCTTTTTGATGTGTTTTGGGGAGGTGTTTTCAAGTGTGAACTCTCCTTCATGTTGAATCCAATTAGGTTGGGTGTCTTAATTAAAAATGAATACTCGAAAGGAAACACTCTCGGTATCACAATTTTATTTCTGTGGAATTAAAATTGCATTTTATATGGGAAAAATTTGTCTTTGACGACAACGATGTAGATGGAAAATTTTATAAGGGCTCTTGAGCATTGCCTGAAATATTTTATGCATTTTTCTGATTTTTTGAAGAAACACAAGAGGATCTCAACTAAAACTTTGCGAAACATCACATGATAATAAAGAAATAGGGGATGCTTTCGCAATTCTTGAGAATATTTGATAAATATTTTGTTTCTGTTAAAAGTATAGAATTTTTTCTCTGAAAAAAAAAATTGATTTTCAAAATTCATTGAAAGTTTTCCATTTAGGTACTGTTAAATTCATATTACATATGAAACTTTAGTCTCTCTAATTCCACTTAAGGCTTGCAGCTCTTGAAAATTTAACTTGATGAACTTGATAGTGTCAGTTTTAATGGGAAACTCTAGATTGATTTAAAAAGTTTTGCATCTCAAGATCAAAAGCTCCAATGAGCAATGAGACATACCATGAAGAATGTATAAGGGAGTTTATTCTCAAAGGTCTCATCAATGTTCTTTGTATCGATACTCCGGGAACTCCTTGGCACATTTCTGTCTCCCTGGAATTATATGTGTCATCCTGTCCGCTCAATAACTCTCCAGGGACTTTTTCGACTGGAAATTCTTTTGCAAGCGTGTCACGATGAATATTTCAGTGATTAAGTGGCTTCCTCCAAGATTGCTGCCAAGTATCTTTTATTGATACAGTCCCCACTCTCAATTCCACTCCAATGAGATTCTTCCATTGCTGCAGCTTGAGTAAATTATGGCTGAAATCCCTTTTGTCTGCCGTGAAGTGTGACTATCATTAATCTTGAGCCACTATCGAGCTCTCTCTAAAATGCAGTGAACGCTTCTTTTTTCCACTGATGTCAACAAGGGATGAAATTGAGTAATACCTCAGAGAGTTACCATCTCTCGCCTGAGGACAATTCTCTTGTGACAATCATGGGAATTCTAGTATATATAATACTCAATTGTCCGGAAAGTGATTTTCAACAATGAAACTCCTCGAATTGTGCACCATTGACGGTCTTCAATTGTTGCAGGACTGATTGTGGTCTTTGTCATCAACTTCTACACCGGACTCATGGTCTTCACTCACTATTCGGGCTGTGATCCTTTGCGGGCGGGCGAAATCACGGCACGGGATCAACTGCTGCCACACTACATTATGGACGTGTATAAGGGCGTCAAGTTCATGAGTGGCATTTTTGTGGCGGGCATCTTTGCAGCCAGTCTTGGGTAAGTTTTCACAAACTCTACTTACTCGCATTCTGAATTTAAATCAATAGAGAAAAAAATCCACCATTTGATTGATTGTTCGGATGAAGTTTCTGTGAGACTTTGCATTATGAAAGATATCAAAGGGATATGTCTTAAAAATTTACTTTGCGAAAGTTTGTGATATTGGAAAACCATTACTTCTGTTTTTTTTTTAATTTTTTTCATGTATTACGTAAAATCTTTTAGTGGTATTCTTGGAATTCGATTCTGAAGTTTTGTAATAAATTGTTCATAACTTTAAATGAGTTGAAATTTTTAATGGGTTTTTATGATAGTTTCAAACAGGTTTAAAAAGTCCCTTTGAACTTTCAAAAAGAGATTCTTGTGAGTTTATGATTTCTTTTTGGAAGTTATGTAGTTGCAGAACTCCTTCAAATTTTTTTTAGGAAACTTGACATTTTTTTTTGAAATTACCTCAGCAAACTCATATTTTTATTTGTCTTTTAAAATTTTTGAAGTGATATCAGAAATTCTGATTCAATTAGGTATGATTTTGCTAAACAGGATTAATAGTTTTTCTTTCATTTTAATCTTAGGGTGCAAAAACAAGTAACGCTCAAATGCTCTTAAATTTTGAGTTTTTCTTATCTAATGGTCACTTTCAAATTTCAAACAAACACACAAAAATTTTAAACTTCAAAAACAATTTTTGGAGTTTATATATAAAACCTTTTCTTTAATTTTTTCTGGAGACAGTTTTAAACTTAGAGAGCTTTTATATCTTGAAATCCTGACCTTTAATCGATTGTATTTGATATGGGTATTTTAGGACTGTGGCAGCTGCCCTAAACTCCCTCGCAACTGTGACATGTGAAGACATCCTGGTGGCGGGCATGAATGTGAAGATCAGCGCTGACAAAGGAGCTCTCTACGCCAAGTGGCTTTCTCTGGGGTGAGTAATACACTTTCAAGAATCTTCCCTCAATAAGGTGGCGATTAAGAAACTTCCCGCATGATGCACGAGAGCAATATCAGGCGGAAATGCAAACAGAAGTGAGAAAATTAATTTTGATTGGCGCAAAGAATCTCTCTTCTTTTGATTCTCCTCTTAGTCAGGCCTCGAGGGATGAATTCCGAAGACATAATCCGTGTGGATTAGGCCCACATAATTTAGTTTGAATAATGATTTTTTTTTCACCCTCCAACTCTTCAATTGAGCGCGTGTTTCACTTTTTTTCCTCCTGCAGGAGGATTTTATTTGCCATTGGAATTTCATGAGTGCATTTCTTTTTGTGTCTTTTGGCAATTCTCACTGTGAGATGAACTCAAATAATTCCCCAAAGCATTGCCACCCTCGATAAGTGTCGATTACAACGCGAATATAACTAGAGTTGATAGGACTTTCATAAGTTTTCCAACAGATGGATTTTTGTAAAATTTCCTCCCTGATCTTTAGTGTTTAAAACTCTGTTCTGCGCCGAAGATGGGAAGAGACGGAGATGGTATTTGGTGGAAGTGGAACTGCAATTTCCCGGGCTTCCTCCACTCTGGGTGTCTCTTCATTTAGAAAAAGTTTTTTCTCTCCCCTTCATAATTTTCTCACACAGTTTTTTCTCTAGCCGTATTGACATACAAATTTATTGCCAACACGAGGAGAAAATTTCTGCATTTGAATTGCAAAATGAATGTTTGAAAAATAGAGTCTCCCCCAAATTTTTTTTTACACATGGCGTGTACCCTAAATTAATATAATTTTGAGATAGAATTTTCAATATTGAAATTTTTCATATAGTATGTAAATTTTTCCGTTTTTACTAATTTTTCCACACTTGTGAGCTTTTGTCAATTAAACAGCTGCACATACAGTTTAAAAGTTTTTCGATGAAAAAAAAAACTTTGCATGAATGGGTTGAGTACAAAAAGTTTAGAGGAGTTCGCACTAAAATGAACTCTAAGTGAGAACAATTCCTGTTAAATCACTCTTGTGAATTTGAGAGTCTTTTTCATCCAAGGGGTGAATAAATTTGATATTTTGGATGCAGTTGTTCTTAATTTAAATTTAGAAAAATCTTTTGACCCAATTTGCCATATTGCAAATTTATGTTTATTGCTCTACTTTCAAGCGAAATTACTAAAGAAACCTAAGATTTAGATTTAACTCAGTAAAACCGAACAAAAATTCTTTTTATTTTCCCTATTTTTTTTCATTTATTTATTATTTTTCATTTACTTTTTCACCCCCTATTTCTACTTATGCCACTTGTTCCACTCTTAACAATAGTGTTTTTTGTTATACTTTAACAACTCTTGTTTGGAGAATTTACGTCTAGCTTGAAAGTTCATTAAGGATTTAATAAATCTGAGGGAAAATTAGTTGACAAAAGATTTCATTTGGCTTTAATTTTAATCATAAACTTTGCAATTAAGAGAGCTTAAAGCTGGGGAATTGTAGGAATTTAGTGGAAATTTTCTGACCTCGCTGATGCATCTGGGAGGCAGTTTTTGCAGGAAAGGGCGGTAAACACAGCAAAATGAATACATAATTAATTTTGAAAATTGGACAGCTGACGTTAAGGTTTGGGCCACAGGAGAGAGATAATTCAAGGATTGCAAATGAACGTTCAGTACGTTGAAGGGAGCATTTTTTAATGAAATTACGCATATTGTTTCTCAGTTTTGGCGTGTTCTCATTCGTGCTGGTGTTTGTGGTGGAGAAACTGGGTGGGATTCTTCAGGCAACACTCACCCTCAATGGTCTCATTGGTGGCGTCACTCTGGGACTCTTCCTGCTGGGAATACTCTTCGAGAGGGCCAATTGCACGGTGAGTATCTCAAGTAATTCTTTCGTGCTCTCCCCAGCCTCACAGAAACACCATCCATCACTCTCTCGTGGGAGATGCGAGCTGGTGAAAATTTCAAAAATTCAATTTATCCCGAAATGGGGATGATTCGCGCAAAATCTCGCCGATGTTTTTTTCACCATACACGCTCCAGTCCGATGCCATTGGAGTCATGGAGTGAAGAATGAGTGCACACGAGTAGCTTTAATTTTGAATGTGAACTAAAAGCACATGCTGAAGATGAGAAAGGGTCGAAAGTGCAATTTCCAGCATGTGATAAATCCGAATTAAAATTATTAACTGCATGAGCTGCAAAGTCGGACATTTTCGCCCCAGCTTCATGTTAATTTTCCTTATTTTGGCGCTCTCTCTCTCCCTCACTCTCTCTTCATCTCCGGCCACTTTCTCGCCCTTCCGTTCTTTGGTCACAGGCCAACATCCTCTGCAGCGTCACCATGCATTGGGGTGAGGCGATGCAGTGGGGCATGAGTTGGACAAAAAATTTTGTGAGATGAGAGTCGAAAAGGGCAATGGTGGCTAAATATTTTTTTTTTTAAATAAAATTAAATGATGGAGAGAAAATTTCGTTAAATATTGGGTATACAAAGCTTCCTTTTACAAAAAAGATATCCTAATTCGATCTTCTTTATCGTTCAGTTAAATCTCGTGACGATTTTTATTTTAAATTTTAACAAGTTTGGTTATTTTTTAGAGTCGATTTTTTTTAAATTGAATAAACGAAACCTTGCAAAATATTGCAAAATATCTAGCAGAAATTTAGTAAACATTCTAGAACGAATTTCAAAAAATTTCCGCTAATTTTTTTTAAGCTTGAGGCAGAAACTTTGTAAAATTCTAAGGATTACTATAATATAGAGAATCCCTGGTCGATAGGCTCGAGAAATATTTCGTGAAACCCGAGAAACCTAGAAAAAATGTTTCGTCTAAAGAAGCGTTTAAAATATTTTTTATTTTATTTTCTAATTTAAAATATAAAAATATATAAATAAAAATTAATTTAAAGATGGGTTTAAAGGCACTCCATAGCTCATAAGACAGCTTAGGGCTCGTCTAAAGCTCATGGCTAGCTTAAAGCTCGCCTATAACTCAAGATTAGTGTAAGCCTGGCCTAAAACTTAAGGCTAATTTAAGTCTTGCTTAAAGCCTCTTTTCTAAGTTTTTTCTAATTTTTTTTAAAGTGTGCATTTTTGAAAAACGAAGCATTTTAAAGCGCTTAAAAATTTACACAAAAACTCGAGAAAGAAGAACCCTTGTCAGTGATATATACGTTATATGAGCCACCCCTTGATATAATTTCTTTTACCTTATATACAGTTCTTAAAATTTTTGTTAATAAATCATAAAGCTATTTTAAAATTTATAACCAAATTTTAACTAAAGGCTTTGAATGAAGATTCCCAAAAAAGTTTCTGGTAAATTTTTTAAGAAAATGTCTAAAAGAATTTATCTGAATCTCTTAGAAAAAATTCGGTAATTTTCTAGTAGAATCTTTACATATATATAAACTTCGTATAATATGTTCGTTGTCCCTAGATGTTTTGTTGCCTCAACGACTCTCATCTCGTCTCTTGCGGACAATAAGCTTCAGAATGTGGAGCGTTTATGTCTCTCTGGGGGGCTGGAAAAATTCTAACGATGACGCTGTGAGTTGTCTAGCGAGGTCACTAATTGAATATAAACATAAATAAATGATTCGTTTGTGCACTTTTACCCAGCCGACGGGCGGCAGCGGCCCCATGTGCTGGTGGCATTGCTATTTTTAAGACACCCCATTGTGCCAGAGAGGAGATTAAATGCTTTTCTCTTGCATGTGGCTGTTTTCAGGGCGCTTTCTATGGGGGTCTCACGTCGCTGGTGGTTATCCTCTATGTGGGCATCATGGCGCAACTGACTAGCCAGGAAGTGGAGCCGCTGCCCACATCCATGGAGACGTGCGAGTGCTTCCACAACACCACGACAGACGCACTGTCTGGCGGGTCTGGTGAACAGGAAATGGACTCTGGGTGAGTATTCTCCCGTTCTATCATATCCGCCCAAACGTTGCCCATTTTGGCGCCAATATTCATTATGTGGAGGGATGGGGGAATTTTTCGAAAAGCGCCCGATGAAACTTTGCAAAACTCATTTCCCAAACTTTCCCACTCCGTTTGCCATGTCCCTCTTGCGCTTTTTAGCACAAAAATTCACTTAAAACTTCATTTGAATTTGACTCTCATTCTCTTTCGCGGACAAATTAAATCTAAATTAATTCTGCCATGAACCAGCAAATGCAAAACTCCTATATGCTTTATGCTTTTTGATAAATCTGGAAAAGATTTTTGGGTGAAATTTCGTGGAGAATAGCCAGAGAATAGAATAAAAAAAAGATAATTGATGAAGCAGTAATTAAAAATTAAAAATCACGATGTCCTGTTGGTAATAATTTATTCACTAAGGAATTTAATTAAAATCCACATTGATCGGTGAATAATTTAATAATCATCTTCTGAGCTATTGAATATATTATTTAATCTTGTCTATCAGAAGTTTTCTTTGTAATGATTGATTGTTTCAGGATAATTCCCATTACCGCTGATTATTTTTCGAATAAATTTTCAACGTATGATTTTTTTAGGCGCATGATTCAAATTTTGCATAAAAATTAAACAAACTTAAATTATTATAAAATCGTTAATTTTTTATCAGTAAGTTTCTGAAATATAATGGAAACTATAAAGTGAATTTTTCTGGTGCAGATTTCCATTGTTCCGCATCAGCTACATGTGGTACTCGTTCCTGGGCATGGCCCTGACTCTAGTGCTCAGTCTTCTTCTCTCTTGGCTGAGCGAGGCTGTTCAGAGGAGACGCATTCTCAAGATCACCAACTCATCACAGCTGACAAATGACCTGCACAGTGTTGGAAGCATTTCTATTGCCGTACATCCAACCAACGTGATTGATGGCGGCAATCATGAGCCGATGAAGGCTCCGTCCCTCGACAATCCACAGTTCATCCAAAGATTTGCTGGAATTGACAATAAGGCACTGAAATTGGACGATGGGTGAGTCAATGGGGGGAGTTTTTCCATGGGTGAGAAACTGAAGAAAAATTATGATTGCGAGAAAGTTAATGAAAGTACTACTATTAATTCTAAATTAAGTTTTAAGTCTGATAACGAGGCAAAGTTATTCTACACTGTGCTTTCCATACGGTGGCGACAAAATCGATAGGATAAGTTTCAAGAAGAAAGAAAACGAAGGTGTTTCACGAGATGAAGAGAGAATGATTATGGAGAACCTTAAGGGGCTTGAAACTGTCTGAAATTAATTCAGACAGATTAAATTATTTTTTGTCATTTATTTAATTCATTTATTTAATGAATTTTACAGTTCAATCACTATTCGAGGTTTTTTCTTTTAATTTTAAATTTTTATGATTTAAAAACATATTTTCGTTTAAAGTAAACCTCCTAGAATGTTCTAATTAATCGACAAGATAAAACTTAAGGCAGGTCCACACCATCAATATCAAACTATGAAAAATTCAAATATTTTGACAAAATATATATTTTTTAAATTAAGTAGGGGAGAGAGGGGAGGATTCGATCAGAAATTTGATGCTCAGTTTGGGAGAGTTTCCCAGAAAAGCTGGAAGTCGGATTGGAAATCTGTTTGCCTTTATGAATACCCTTGGGTATTGACTTTATAAAACAGGTCTGACTGGATCTGGAAAATTCATAGGTTTTCCTGGAGATTGGAAAAATGATGAAAAGGTATTT
>CAKKOB020001723.1:6857-18876 GCA_918844115.2 Phlebotomus perniciosus
TAATATAGGGGAGATTGGGGCTATTTAGCCATCGGTATTTTATTGTCTGGCTTAAAATGATTTGATTTTTTTACCAATTTACTGATTCAATTTGATATTTGAAAATGGTTGGTGAAAGTTTGTTGTTTCGATTTTTCATTTTATTAATTACAAAAAAAATGTTTTTTTTAACAAATTTATTTGTAAGAGTTTGTGTATAATTTGTAATATTTGTTCATTATGTCAAGATGGCGCCCGGTATTCTCTTCAATTAACGAATAATTACAAAATGTATTGTCAATCGTTTGTGTTAATTCAACAAACAAAACCAACTTTTACAAAAAACATGTTATGTCAAATCAATCGACAAAAATGTTTGTTAAAAATACCAAACTTTGACAAAAATGTTGATTGAAGACACTTTTACAAAACTTTTGTTAATTTTGAATGGGATATGACAAATATTTTGGCAAATAATTCCTTTCAGAGTAGTAGTAGAAAATTTCTGTTTGTCCAATGCAATTAATTTGTTAAATAAAACGGTTAAATCTGCCCCAACCAGGGGCTGTTTCAACCAAACTATTTTGAGTCTTTTGAGACAAGAATAACTTCTACAAACTTTATAATATTTTAGCAAATGAAAAGAATAATTATAAAACTTTATTGACTTACTATTTAGCCCCGGTCTTCCCTAGCGAGGTACAAAAAAATCACAAAACATAAAAGATTTCTTAAGTATAGCTTCTGTTTATCCTTCCGATGAAAACCTAATGTTTACTCTATTGATTTCTTCGTATTTGCTTCTTAAAGTTGTATAAAAAGTTACCAATATTGTTTGGTAGAAGAGGAGAGAATTTCTGCCATGGAGACAATTTAATTAAATGTTTATGCAAGTGATGTGGCACGAGACCAGTAAATCCACTTTATGTCACACCTTATAAGATTGGACAATGAGATAAGGATGGAACGTGAAGGAGAGAAAAATCCTAAAGAAATATTTTTATTGACGAAGGACACTTTTTTCTGATGATGGATTTTTTCTCTCTCTCCTCGAAAAAGTGTCTAAACTGCAAATTTATCATCGTTTTTTCATGTTTCCTCGAAAGCAGATGAGAGAGGTATATATGGAGTTTAAAAAAAAAATCTGTCCGGGTGCTGTGAATGAGAGAAATCCACGTGACATGACACCCCCTCGTCATGGGCATTTTTCGAGAGAAGCGCGCTTTTCTTTTCATCTCTCCAGCAGGGATTTGCACCTGGACTTGGTGTTTTTTTTTCATCCCCAGCTTCTTTCTCTCTTCTCGTCGTTGCCGATGAATTACGGTTTATCTGAAATTGAAACCAACCACAGCTTCTTTTTGTTTCCCCCCGCGTGCATGAGCTTGTAAACTCTTCCAGGGATGAGGGATTGGGAATGACATTTAATTCCTTGGAAATGTCCATCAAAAGCAGAAATTTTTATAGTCAGACAAATTCATGTTGATTGACGAGGAAGTGCGTGAGTGTGAAATTCACCCACATACAAACATTTTGAAGGCGAAGAGATATGGAAATAACAAATTGATCAATCAACAAAACTATTTCTGGGACTTTATCACAGTGCCAAGATCAGCTATTTCATCGTCGACACTCGAGAAGACGATTGGGGCGAGAAGAAAAAAATGTTGTGCGCGCGGTTCCTTTGGCATTAACCACTCACAGGTTGTGCGGAGTGTGAATAATTGACGATAGGAAAACGTGAACATGACTATAATGGAAATGATAACGTGAAATGGAGGAAATGGAGATAAAAACTTGCGCCCAATTGCCCGTCTCGAAAGCCCACAATTGCCATTCAACAATTAAAAATGGTTGTAAGAAATGCTTTTTTTCCCGCCTGGCCATGCACTGATCTCTTCCATAATGTTGGTGTTGATGGCCTCAAGACATCTTGAGAGGAGAGCGCTTCATCTCTTTCACCTTCAATAAAGCGTGTCAATTTTCTTTTTACTTCCAAACTGTCAGTGGAGTTTTATAATTGATTCCAACAATTAGATGATATACTCTTTCCGCATCGCATTGTTGTTTGAAGATGTTATTTGGCTCAAAGACTCATCGGCTCTCTCAAATCTGATTTTATCAAAATGAAATGATCAATATCAGAACCATTTGGCGAACACATTGACCTCTGCCATGCATACGAGCTATATGGATTACCGGTTATATAATATTTCGTGTCGACGAAATGGGATTTGCATTTGAGCGAGAAGTGATTCTTAGCTTCAAAATTTCCACTCAATGTATCCTAAGAAATCGCACCTGGTTATGTATTTCATTTCATTCTTACCTTTTTTCCATCGATATCGTGCAAAGAAGCATCTTAGGGCATTGCATTTGGCTTCTCATGCGGTGGATTTTGCTATTTTTAAGTGCATTGCATTTCATCCCGAGTGAAATTCTCTGGATTTACGCTCCAAGGGGTGATTTTTTGTCAGCCCAGGCATCATTCAAATGATATGGGAAAACATGGAGATATTCTTAAACCCACCCACAATGAGTGTTCAGGTATTTGTCCTTTCAAATCGTTCTTCGTTGTAGCCAGAGGGTATTTAGGTGCAAATCAGTACTGAGATTTTAATCAAAAGAGTAAATAGCTTGGAGATAAATTATGGGCTGATTGGGGCGTCACAATGTCTGGGAATTATTTTTCTCAGAGAAGAAACTCCAATATTCAACTTTTTTGTGCGGGCATGGGCTTCTGATCGGTGGAAGATAGAGAGGGAAAGAACAAAATTTTTCTGTCAGCTTGCGACAACGAAGAGAGAAGCGATGGAGGGAGTAAAAAATTAATCACAATTCATTAAAAATGATGAAAATTCATTTTAAAGACGTTTTCATTCCCGTCCCAGAGATATGGTCTCAATTATAGTGATTTTATCCACTGTTGGTGCGAGTTTGTAACTTCCTGGAATTTCTCTGTTGGTATTAACATCCTTTCCGATAATTTCTTCAAACCCATGACAGTTTGATGTCAGTCAAGGTGGTCAGAGAAAAGAATCGATTTAATGTAATTGACAATAATTATGGTCCACTAATTTCATTGGATATAAGGTCATGGTTTTGCTCATCTCAGAGACGACACTGTATGGATGGGCAGGAGGAATCAATTTGTGGCAGTCTGATTCATGCATTTTTTCGAAGAAAAGAATTACCACACTGCAGAGTGTTTAATAATATTTTTGAGTGGGCCACCAAAATGATAATCATTTAGCAATTAATTCAATTATCACAACAACCAATTGGTAGCTCATGACAAGATGATAATTGTGGGCCTCGAAGGCGGTGCATGTAAACGGTTTTCTTATGCTCACCATTTGGTGTTGAAGAATTTCTGGGATGGAATGACAATGACTCTTGGAAAAAAGAAAAGACTCTTGAGGGCGAGCAAAAATTGCTGAGAATTCATTGCTTGACACTACATCTTGAGAACGACACAGCACTACCCAATAAAAATCTCCAACTTGCTAAAATCCCATTTTTGGAAGCAATAAATTCCTTTTATTGCTCTCTCTCTCGTTGTCCAGAAACCGAAAATATCCATTACAACCCACTCCCGCCACCCAGATTCTATGGAGCCAAGAAGAAAATCACTCTCTCAGGATTTTCACAAGTATCCAACATTAAATCGCTGCAATTTCTATGTGAAGCGAATGCAGAGGAAATTTTGAAAAACTTTATTTTCAGAATTTTCGCAAAAGATACTTTATTATTGATTGATTTTTTTTTAATGAACTTCCATAAAGTTTTATTAGGCTTCAGGGTAATATCTCGCAAAACTTGTTAAAAGTTATATTCATTACCCGGGGAAACTTTAGTGGAAAGTTGAATGAAATATTTCATTAATCTAAACCTTACTAGGGTTGGTCTTTTCTCATCAACCAAGGTGCTTTGAGGGTATGCGATAATTCTGATAAGTTTAAAAAGAAAAAGCACACAAATAGAACTTAAAATTAATTTTAGAATATCTGAAACTCTTTCTTTTTAAATAAACAAGAATAAACCCACGTTGACGCCCAATAACTGTGTGTCCGAAAGTGCCCCATTCCAATGTTCGAATCTGCCCCAATGTTAAAGATGTCTCAAAAGCCACAAAAATACTAAAAACGTTCTATTTTTTTCCAAATAAAATTTGATTCCTTTCAGTTTCGGAAACACATTGTCCGAAACAGCCCCACCACTCTCTAAATCCTTAACATCAACATATCGTCAAAACACCTTGCATTCATTCTTTAATGTCTATTTCAGTGGACGTGAGTTAGTGGCAGTGGAAAAGGGGGGATTCGTATGGGGAAAAATTTACGTTAGTGTTTCTTTTGAAATTGGGGAAACGTAATTCAAACAAAGTTATCCCATTTGTGTGCCCTCTCTCCAATGAGTCGGTGGGGAGATTTTCTTCTACCAGAGAATGAGAGGAGGTTTTTGGGGAGCTTTTCGCCGTTGTCATGCACACACTCGTACATAAAATCTTCACAGTGGGTGGATTTTGGGTGGGTTTTTCCTCTTTTCATTATATGCCACGATGGCAAATTCACCCCTAAGGAGGCAAAAAAGGGACGAGAAGCTTTATGGTTAGCGACGTCATGACTGGTGTGGTTGTGCTGATGGTTGGGTATTTAGATTCATTGCGGATTGCTTCCTCTTAATGGTCAGTCCTAGAATCCTTCAGTATCCAATAAATGAATCTTTTTGATGCCATACAAGTCTTGTAACGTCTAACCGACATACACATTTCTTTTCCTCTAGAGATAGTTAATGCTATATAGAGAGCTAACCACATTGAGATAACGAAAAGCTTTTAAAAGCTTTCACATGGAGCGATGGACATCGAAATTCATTTTGTTGAAATGTTACGATGATTCTCCAATGTGGATTAAAGTGGGAGAGTAAATAATTTCTTTAATTCACTTGATTAAATCCACACCCGAAAAAAATGCTCTCAAGACTCCCTCCAAGATGTGTGGGAATGGTTTGTAATTTAATGCACTGTGATATGGGATTCCATCGGTTTCCACCCCCATTAGACTAATGAATCGGAAGTGTGTTTCGATGATTTACTTGAGAGTTTCCTTACTCTATTGTGTGTCTCCATGTTGTTGTGTGTGGGGAAGGCATTAGAAATCGACAAATTAATGTGCTTGAATCACACATAAGAGGGTGATTTTTGCCATCAATCTTTTATTATATAATTCTGCGTATTAAAATCAATATATGGAGGAAGTCACTGGACAATTTAAGAGAATCTTATAATATTTATAAACCTTTAATTTGCTAAATTTGGTTCCTCGTTCAATCTAAAAGGAGCTTCCCAGAGAATTCCCTGAGGTATTCGCGTGTGAGATTTATTTAAGAACTAAATAAGCGTCAATTAATCACTTCCAGTTGCACGATTATGGTTTGAGTGTGAGAATGGCGGAAATTTCACATAAAATGCGTGCTGTGGAGGCGCGAAAAGGTGGTTTTGTGTGCACATGAGTGTGGATAATGGGGTTGATTTTCATAGAGTATTTCCCGGTGATTCCCGCGTGAAAGAGTCATGTTTGTGGCGGGGGGAAGGGGGGTGTTTGTGGGGTGAACGCCAAAACACTTAAAGTCATATGTTTTCCCCATTGTATGCCTTCATCTCAAGTGCTTGAGAAATTTTGTATATAACACACAAATTGTGTGTGGAGCTTTTTGTGGGTGTCTCTTCGATATCACCAGGATGAATTTTGCTGCATCATCACCATCTTTCGCGTTCTCTAAATGTTCACCATCCGGTGTATTATGGCTTATGGATGGCACGACATGGGTTTCCTCAATGGAAAACTCTGTCGTTCGCCCATGAGATTCACTTTTCCTTCCAACTCTCACTCTTTCCCTCCTAATCCACGTGAATGAGGTTGAATCTGTGAATAAACACACGCTTCAGGCGCAATTGTATGGCTTTTCCTCACCTTTTGCTCTTGGCTTTTTTGTGGCTTGCAATTGAGAAAAAAAATACTATGGATAGTGATGAGAGAGGGTGGCAAAACCAATTGGTCCATTATCTTTCCATTGAAGTTCTTTCTCCCACTTTTGCTATTTCCACGATTACACCGTGAATCATCATCTTTTGACCCATTTTATGCACTTTATATAGCTTCCGTGTGCGTTTGAATGGATTGGGGACACATTGATAGAATATGGACGTTTTCAGGATTTCCCAAGAGGTCTTTAACTAGCGGAAAAGGGAGTATTTCGTGATTTTTTTCGAATATTTCTTTAAAAGGAATATTTCCGTTCAAATTAAAAAAAAAAATAGAATTTTTTGTATATTTCGGTGCATTAAGATCATAATTATTTTTTAAATTTTAAGATTCCTTTCTTACAAATAAAATCAAGAACACCCTATACTATTTTTTTCTTATTCTGCGTAAGCACCTCATGGGGGGCTCTTTTCATGCGTGAGATGACATTTCACCTGGTGACGTTGATTTATTTGGCTCAGGTGAAAAGTGCAGAGAGAGATTTGTATGCGCGGGGAAATGATGGAAAAAGGCGGAAAATATCAATCCCGTGATGTGTCGAGAATTTGTGACTGAAGAATTGAGGGTGTCAAATCGACAAATCGATTTGACGATTATTGCACAAATTTTTTTTCCCGCCTTATGCTCGCACAGAAGGCAAAATATTTATTTTGTGCCGAAAGGGAGTCCAAATCATATAGAATTCCAGCATGTGAAGGACTTTCGTCTGTTGGTGAAAAATTCTCATGAGAGTCACACGTACTTGGGACTCTAACGAGACCACAATCATCACTCGTTCTCTTTTAATTAAAAGAGTGGTAAATTACTTAGATTACTCTTTAATTACGCGATGTTGGGATGGAGAGTGCTAAGAAGGGGTTTTTCCACGGCGCGGCATCGCACTTTTCAAGACCACACATCCACACATGAGGACCCAATTAGCAAATATATGCCTCCGTGGAGTTCCTCTGTGAGCAGGTGTTATGCCAGAACCAATTAAAGTCATGACAAGAGGTGAGAACAAGCGCGCTTCAGACGCTCCTGATTTTTCCCTCAAGTGCGTTTCTTTTTCCATTATTCCATTATTTTGCATTGTGAATGTGTCGTCGAGATGTATTTTATTGTGTGAAATCATTCTTTTTTTCACTCCTTCATTCGACGACTTCCCAATGCTCTCTCCGCGCGACATCCCATGCGAGTTGTACAAGTGGGAGGATGGATAGTACAAGGGTTCTGTGGCTTTATGATTTATTGCAAGATTCATTTTCCATAATGAATTTCGCAATTCTTTTTACATCCAATGATATTATCCCATTTCTGGTGAAGGGCATTAAAGAGGGAGTAAAGGTTTTTTTTTACGAAAAATACTCAGCCTGATTTTTGTACAAAGTGGGATATATAAAATGAGTATCTCATTCTTGGTTTTAATTTTTGTTTCATTGAAGAAAGAATAAATTTAAACAATGAATCTGTTGTTTTCTATCCATATTTTACCATCAAAATTAAATTTAATTTAATTGACAAAAAACAGTTAGAACTGTTTTTCAATTTTACATATTTTCTATAGGGGAAAGCGGGGTAAATTTGAACAGGGGCACTTTCGGACAACAATCCGTATAGTCTTGTTATAAGACTTTATTTAAAACCTTTTGGTTATAATAGAAAACCCAGAAAATAATAAATACAAACTTATTATTCGATTATTATGATAGGATAGATATTGATTTTACATGGGGAAGTTTCGGACAGTCCCATAACTTAGCCTAAACATTTTTCATAACTAAAATTTCTTTATTATTTTATTTTATAATTTAAGAAACATATTCCATCCTAAAAGTTATTATCTTTCTAGCAAATTGTAACGAATAAAAGCTCTAATTTGCGGTTGAAACTCCCCGCTCTCCCCTATGTATGGTGACAAACTGTTTATTTATAAACTAAACGAATTAAAGTAATAATTTTCTCCAACAACAATAAATACACATACTATTGATAAAATGCAGTTGAAGGGTGCAGAAAATGTGCGGTTGTGGCGATGCCACTCAAATATCGAAGGACCATCATTTGAGTTTGGTGAGAGGATGTGTTTGGGGGTTGGTCGGACAAACAAATAAATACTCAACATTCCACCCCGACGTTTTACCATGGAGTGTAATGTATTTATGAAAATGTCGTGTCAAATTCACGTTTTATTATTTGTTCCACCCCCTTTTTTCCAGGGAGCACCCAATTCATATATTTTCTTCTGCACAAATTTATGCTTTCGACTGAGGGTGTTTAATATTTTTGGTGTGTGTGGGAAAAAGAGTGTCTGATTTATGCATAATTGACTAAATGGTGTGAGAGGGTTGAAAGGGTGATAAAGGTCTTTCAAAATGCAATTCTGAGTCTAACAAATTCAAGGTCTCTCGCATAAGCATCTTCCATCATTCATCTTATATATGTTGGCTCTGAAAGTTAATCTCTGGCACGCACGCGGAAGAATGGTTGAATAAGAAATAAGCTTTTCTACCTTTTCTCGTTGGGCGGGGGATGGGAGACTTTTCTTGCAAATGATTGCTAAAAGAGAAAATTGGATCATAATCTCTCCGTCAGTGAATATGTGCCCATTTACGACTGTGAATCACACGAGAATGATTTTGTTGCCTATATTGCCGCGGAGGAAGCGGGGCAAAAAAGGAGAGAGCGTGCATTTGACGCCTTATCTGGGTGACTTCAACATCATTTTGGATTTGGCGGGAATGCCAAGATGTAGGGAGTGAGAGAGACCTTCCCACTGACGACAAGCCAGCAGGGAGTGGATTACTTCTTGTGGTAAATCTCAAAACCTAATTTTCTCGCGCCTTTCATGAGAGGAGCAAATACAAAAATGGATACAGTCGAGATGATTGGCTGCCACTTTTTGGATACCCTCAGCGATGGGTTCCCTTCTATTGAGATGACTGTATGTGTAGGGATCAGAAATTCTTTCTTCTCAATAGATTCCTGTTTATGAATCAGGATTTTCAATTTCAAACCATGAGCGCGAATGAAAATATAAAATAACTCCTGAAATTGAAAGTGTCAAGCATGTTGCATGGTGTTGAAATTCTCTCTTTTATTATCTTGATTGCGATTTACCCTCTTGCGTCCATTGCATCGTGAAATCTTGCAATATATCGCTCAATGGTTGCCCTAAAAAATTCTCTTATAGGATGAGATAGGGCGAATGTAATTTTAACTCTCGGCCTTCAATGATGGCTTATATCGTTATTGGCGTTTTTTATCGTCGCACATTTTAAAATGCGCTCTCCCCATAAGGACGAAGATGGGAAAGTGAGGCGAGAAATGGAATTAAAGAAAATAGGGGTGTGTGATTATTTTTTATTTCACTAGCAAGAGAGAGAGAG
The DNA here is from genome assembly GCA_918844115.2 of Phlebotomus perniciosus. Lineage (NCBI taxonomy): Eukaryota > Metazoa > Arthropoda > Insecta > Diptera > Psychodidae > Phlebotomus > Phlebotomus perniciosus. The sequence goes on from CAKKOB020001723.1 coordinate 16,249, forward strand.
GGTGATGCAATATTAGCAAATGTAATGGATAATATCTTTTTATGATGGTGAGAGTAGCTGTCTCACAATTATGGGGATCTTTAAAATCTCAATGATCTCAACTTAATTGGCATTTTTGTGCAAACCCACAATTTCGTCAATTTATTTCTCAAATTTCATTAAATTCTGATTACCAGAAATATATAATTTATTCATCATAAGAGAAATTTAAGACAAGATGCGTGGGTAGAGAGAAAAGTTTTCATGCTAATGGGCTGTGGAATGTTAAACATTGTGTGTATGTTAAGAAAAGGCGGTATGGTGAAAGTGGATTTTGTGTGTGAACATGACATGTGTTTCACTTAAGGGAAATTTGAGTAAAGTTGTCGTGAAAAGTCTCTGGAGGATGTGAGTGGCTTTCTAGCAAATTTGTGGCAATATTTTTGCACCCCTCCAGCGAGTGTGTGGCAACAAATCCGGAAAATCCATCCAAAGATACTCTACCTTGTCCCGTATTTCCTGAAAATATAAATTACTGCATAAGGGCGGATTTCATACGCGCTCGTCCCTCACTCTTGTCATGCTTATACCACAATTTTTATGAGAATCTTATCGTTTACATTGTGGCTTTTTTGCCTTCTCGTCCTGGGCGAAGGAATCGCATACCAGGGAGCAGTGAGCAAGTCTTTCCCCCTGGCTCACCTTAAACGAGGCAATTTTTTATGGGAAATGACTTCCGAAGTCAACCGAGAAGGCAGAGGGAGAGGAAACCATCTTCTCAGGGCATGTAAGTGCGATATATGCAAAAGGTAGTCCCCATAAAAATGGAAAAATGTCTCCCATTATAGGATGAAGTGCTCCTCTGGGTAAATTCATATCACTTGTGCGCGATATAGAGTCGAAAGATCAAGGGGAGCGTTATACTTTAGAAAAGTGTACAAATTTATTGTAAAAATAAGAAGCATTAAGAAGCAAAAAAGAAAAGAAAAAGCTCATGAAATGTAAACAATATTTTGAGCTTTTAAAGCTTTTGAAAATATAAAAAGCCGAAGAATATGGAACTTTAAATAATATATGTATGTATAGAGCTTTTAATATATTATACATAGTTGTGAGCTTTGGAATTTTTTAAAGTTATATGACATTCATGAAAGCTTTAGCTAATTTTGAAAGCTTTTACGTTATAAATTTATCAAAAGACCCAAAAGGCTTTGTTTCTCAATTTTCAAAAGCTTTTAAAGGGGTAAATTAATTGTTTTAACAAACTTTCTTACAACAACATGTCAAAGCACTCCACAAAGTCACTTTGCTCTCAATTTACTTCTTTTTAAAATAATATATCGCGTTGATCCATTCAATTTTCCAACCAAAAAAAAAACAGGGATGAGAAAGAAATCGCGATGGATTTTTAAAGTGGATAAAACAGGGTTATTTATTTTGTTGTATTGAATAACAAGGGGTTCGGTGGCTTTCACTTCAGCATATCTTCACAGAAGAGAAGATAGGGAGATACACTATCACTTTAGTATTGCGTCAATATTGTTTTAAAAGTGCTATAGGGATGCGTATTAGCGGAAGAATTGCCACAAATGGAGGAGGAAATGTGTCATTTGCAGTCGCGGATAATTGAGTGCTTTATTGTCAATGAAGCTGGTGTGTTGTTTAGCTGGGGTTTTTGGGGAAGAGTTTTCACTGCGGCTTCAGCGGGGATCTCTCTTCCATATCTCTCCCAGTTTGAGGAGGTGTTTGCCGCCGCCAGAAGCGTGGGTGACAAAAGGAGTCCGCCATATTCGTTGGGGGGTGAAGGGGGTGGGCGAGTGTGTGCTCATTTTGCGGATATATTGGCTGCCAGAGGCTGTGTTTATCGAGAACCTGAGCAGAGAGATGGAGAGAGAGAGAGAGTGGCGAATAACATTGATCCATTATTCCATGCACGTATCCAATCGAATGGAGCATGTTCCCGCCAGAATGTCGGGATGATGACGGCGCTGGAGGCGGCTAAAACACTCACAGAGCCAGAGAGAGAGGGACGTGTATTGAATTGTTGGTGGGTGGCAGAAAGGGTTCCTCCAAAATTATATTGAAAAACCCCCTCGTGCGCGCCCAGTGTTTGGATGGCTGGGCTCTAAGTGGCGCAATTGAATGAGACTCGATGGAAAATTCGAAGACCAATTCACACAAATTGAGTGAAATGGTTCCGAGAATAGGTGCACTGTTATATTTTTTTCTTATTCTTTCTTTTTATTCATCAGGCAAGGGAGTGGAGGAGTGAGTGGAGTGGGAGGAGGTGGGTGGGTGGCTTCCATATATAGTATATTGCCTCAAATTGAATGGATCAGCACGTAATTAAATAAACAGATTCCCATATGCATATTTGTGAAATTCACATCCAAATGACTTGTCGGCGTACATCCACCCACTCTGGCACGAGATGGGCTTTTAAAAATATTCACTGTGAAAGCTTTTACCCAGAAACGTGACACGATTTTCTATTCATTAGTGAATGAGTTTGGGGAAGAACGACTCGTTGGATATGTTTGAATTCACGTCAGCAATTCAATCAATTCTCTCATTAAATTGTTACTAAACATATGCTTGCAAAAATAAGTGATAAGAGTCCCTGGAGGGGGCTTTCACTCTTTCTCACTG
>CAKKOB020001724.1:0-18869 GCA_918844115.2 Phlebotomus perniciosus
CGGGCAATTGCTTGCTGGTCTCCACCAGAATGCACAAAAACCTCACGGTTGACGATGAAGGCCTCTTTTGGACGCACATTTGCGGCCTTGAGTCTCTCCCCGCCGCGGTGGAAATTTAATATGTATCTATGTATATGTCTCTCTTGTAAAAGTTGCAATGGACTGAAAAATTTTATAACTTTAAGAATCTTCTTTTTAAATTGATCTTTAGTTTTAGCGATAATTCCAATTTTTACTATTAATTTTGTTACTTCATCCTCTTTAAAATAATAAATAAATTTTTTCGCTGGAATATCCTTTCAAGGTGAATCAACAGAAAACCATTTAATACACGGCTTCACAGATTTTTTTTTCCTCTTACCCTAACATATCTGTGGGATGGGCATCCAAAGTGAGAAGCAATTTTGTCCACCTGAGAATTCTTTTCACAAGACACGCCGAATATTCTTCTCTTCAATTTTCCCATTGCTTGGGATGTTTATTTGTGTGAGCTCCGCTCTCTTCATCTCCTCCACTTCCCTGGGGTTTGCCATAAGCATGTTAAGTCTGGTTGACTGTGAGAAAGAGAAATAATTCTTCTGTACTACCTTGCGTTGAATTCTTTCACTGGCTTTGATATGTTCTTTTTTCTTCCATCTTCATCTTCCTCCTTGTTTCTCGGTCGCGGAGGGAGTTTAAAATATTTCTCATTTGTTATTTCGCGTTTTATACTCATACCAGCAGCCAACAGAGGTGATCTCTTCCCTCCATCAGTGTAATCTTCACATACATGATGGTCCAGTCCAGAATGTCTTCCACTGTTTGTGTCGCTCCACTATATATCTCTAACTAAATATATTAAGTACAGTGTGCATATATATAAATTGGCTAGATCACCTAAAATCACCAAATATCTACTGAATGGTGACTCCAAGAGTCTGAAAATATCCATCTTCAAACTTCTTCATTAATAGGAAGCTTTAAAGAGCTTTGAAAGCAAGTTAAAAGCTCACTAAAGCTTTCTTCCAAAGCTCTTTTGCAAGAAAGCTTTGAACAAGAGCTTTGAAAGTAAACTTGGGCTTAGAAAAAAACTCAAATGAGCTTTAAAAGCTTTGGATGAAAGTTTAAAGTTCATTAAAGCTTTATTTCAAAGCTCTTATGAAAGGAAGTTTTAAAGAGCTAAGACAGGAAACTTAAGCTTAATAAAACTTAAATGAGCTTTAGAGGAAGCTTTGAAAGAAAGTTTTAGGCTCACTAAAGATTTTTTAAAGCCCTTTTTGAAAGAAAACTTTTAATTTTTTTCAAAAAATGAAACTTGAGCTTTGAAAAGAGTTTATATGAGCTTTAAGGTAAGCTTTTAAAGTTTTGAAAGAAAATTTTAAGCTTACGAAAGCCTAAAAGAGTTTTGAAAGGAAATTTGAGTTTAGAAAAAAGGTAAATAAGCTTTATGGAAAGGTTTAAGCTTTAAACTTTCACGAAAGCTCCATGAATGCTTGGTTGTGATAAGAGTTGATAAACCCTAGGATCCTAAATCATTGCACGTCCCGCAACGTGGGGCGCGAAGCATCTCTGATTTTCTCTCTCTCACTCTGTTTCTCACTTCTAAATAAATGATGAAGAGGAAGAGAGAGAGAGAGGGAGAAAAAAGAGGTTAAAAGGTAGAAAAAGATTGTGAAGAGGAGAAAAAAGCTTATTGAGCGGCTTTTCGAGAGAAGAGGTTTTTTGGAATTTTGTGAACACGTGCAAGTCGAGTTGTGTGCTTTTTTTGTCTCTTCCTCATCTCTTGACTCAATACTTTTATTTCCAAATATACTCTGCGACTCCGATGGAAGAGAGTGGTATAAAAATGGGATGAGAGATGCTGGATGGAATGAGCCAGGACCGCAACGGAAAGTTCGTTGTAGTTTAAGTTGGTTTTAGCGGTTTTAGCTTAAAGTTTCATATTAGTATAGGTAAAATATTACATATACATAGTAGTGGCACCCTTTTTATAGAATTGAACTGTTCGTTGATCGATTTGCAATTATTGATTTTCACAATTTCATGAATCAATCAATTAAGAAATTGATTAATGCCTTTCATATTTTCCTTTCGCCAACAATTAACAGTGTATATGACTCTATTTTGTCGGTGATCTAAGAATTGAATTTCACGTGGTGAGGAATTTAACTTGGGGAGATTGTTTGTGAATGAATAGATGGTTGTTTCACCTTTTCGTGTGCCTCCACGCAAACCCTAACAATATATAAATAAAGTAATTCTTTTGATTGAATTTCAAAGTGTTTTACCCTATTTAATCTGTCGACTAATAAGGTCAGTCGAAGTGCAACAATGTCTTCAAATTTCTAAATTATAACACTGTTTTTCTGTATGTCCGTCTGAAGTCAATCTAACGATTTGTTTTTTTTATTTTCATGTTGTTTTATAATAGAATTACTAAACACAAATATTAAACATTTAATGGAAACACATCCATTATTTGAATTTATCTGGAAAATTTTCCTCTGGCGATGGGGAAAGTGTATGAGGTGATTGTTAAATGAAGTGCAATATTAATGATCAGACAATGAGTTGGTGGTTTCTTTATTTCCTATTTCAATCGCAATATCTTGATGTGAATGATTTGAAAATTTCAAATGCTGAAAACATGTTGGGAGAAAACAAATAAGATATTATCTGAGTAGGGAAAAATTAAAGATATATAGCATTTTCTAACTTTTCCAAGATAATGTGTTAGCTCGAGTTAAAGGCACCGCAAGGCGCGGAGCGCCTCCTTTTTGTATATAATATTGATGAATGAAAGTTGCAATTTATTTGCGTGATTTGTATCATATCTTTAAACATCATTGTATGTTTATTATACATACATACATATAATTATATTGAAATCCATATGCATCGCCGGTTTATTGATCACTCTATATATGTTATTCCATTGATCACGATTTTTCTTGTGGCTCTATTGAGTTCACCCACCTGAGAGTCAACTGTGCGCCACACAATAGATCTCAATCTTAATCTCATTTTACCTTTCCTTGTACGGCTGTGTTGAATGTATATATATAGTAAGAGTAAAAATCTGTGACATTTTCCCATGGATTTGATTTTCATGCTCACTCCAACCAATCTGGTTTCACAGTCTTTTTGCCACTTTAATAAAGAAAAGACAAAATGTCTGAGGGCAAATTACATTGAGTTTGGTAGCCTTTTAGAAGCAATTTGTCGATTGCTGGTTTTTTTTCTCTCTTCTTTAACAACTTTGTGAGATGCAAAATTGGCTTTGGCGCATTGCGCGAAGGTATTTGACTCGCGATTGGACTTTATTGGTTGTTTCGCAAGCAAGGACGCCCGATGTTGATTGTTGATGTTTGAGGTGAGACTCTGTCTCAAGTTTGAGACTTTGAGACACCTCCTCCATCTCAGTGTGGCGCACACTTAATTGCAAATGTCGAGAGACCGCGAGTAAGTCGAGTTAACAAGGGGAGTTGCATTGATCCAGCCCAGAGACTGCGGGCAGTAGCACCAGCTAGCAATCAATGTGTGGCAGAGCAGAAGCTATCTATGTGTCCAAGTGGCGTGTCATTCATGTCTTATGTTGCTTACATTTTGATTGAAGTCGCACAACTCTTTTCTCAGCAATTCTGCGTTTTCTCAGATCCACATGGGCATTATAATTGCTACATTTCATGAGTAAGAAGAGAGATAGAAGAAGAAGAAGGTAAATGGGAAACTGTGTTGAGAATCGGGCAAAGGTGGTCAAATTGATCTTTCACAAAGCTTTAGGTGTGCAAAGTCAAGGGGGAGATACTAGGATTAAAGAGGTGTATTTTGGAAGTGTTGGAGAGCTTTAAAGGCAAGCTTTGAGCTTTGAAAGAAAGCTTAAAAGAGTTTTGAAAAGAACCTCAAAAAGCTTTAGAAGAAAGCTTTAAAGAGATTTGAGAGAAAGTTTTAGGCTCACTAAAGATTTCTTTTAAAAGCTCTTTAGAAATAAAGATTTAAAGAGCTTTGAAAGGAAACTTGAGCTCAGAAAAAAGCTTAAATGAGTTTAAAATGAAGCTTAAGTTCTTTAACAGAAAGTTTTTAGTTCACCAAAGCTTTCTTTTTAATCTCTTTTGATAAAAAGCTTTCAGAAGGAGCTTTAAAGGAAAACTTTGCTTTGAAAAAAAAAGCCAAAGGTTTAATAAGAAGGGAAGCTTTAGGGAGCTTTTAATGCAAACTTTGAACAACTCAAGAAGGTCTGAATGAATTGTTAAAACACACAAGTTGATTCAAAAGCTTTATAAATTTTTTTTGAAAAGCTTGTAAAATGTTTTGAAAGCTCCATGAATTCATTTCTACTTCCATTAAAGAGTACACCACTTATGACCATCTCTCCTTTGTGCAAAGCAGATCATTGTTAACACATTTAAAGATTGAAAAGCTTACCTATAGGTTTCAAATAAAATCCCAAAGCCAAGTTTGAGGATAAATCGGGTTAATCCTATATAAAATCTTTCTTATTCCAGTTTACCGCAGTTCTTCTTAAACTCATGGAGTAATGTCTGTTGGTGAAGAGAGATTTTTATGTCGAAAACGGAAAAAAGTAAAAAAGGTTTATGTCGCGTTTTTTCGCGCCTCTTCTATCTCAAATAGTCATAAAAAAATCCCTCACTGCGGTCTCTGTGTGAATCTTGTTCTTCCACTTGGGAGTGATTTTAACATTAAAGATCTCTTTTTTACTCTTCCTCCTTGGTATTACCACCTGGATTGAGGTGAAGAGATGCTGAGAACACCTGAGTATTTTAACACGGCGCGGCGCTACTCATGGCTATTTATTGTGCTCCGTATGCGCAATGGTTGGTCCAATGACGATGATGAGTTGTTACCACATGTGGCAAATGTTGAGAATTGAACACATTAGGAGACTTTTCACAAAAGTCTTCGCAGGCGCGTCTTTCACCTCTTCTCTTGATTGATCTTTTTTCTTAAGCAGAGGTGGGGGTTGGCGTCACCTTGATGGGTGATATGTGCAAGAGATTTGGCAGAAAAGATCTTTTTTCTTTTGCGTAAAAAATAACATCGCGACCTTTAACATATCGCTATAAAAAGTGACGGAAAGATCACGAAAAAGAAGTTTCATCTTCCAATTTTCAATTTTAAACTTCATCACGGTGATGGGGAGTTTATGAAAAAGCGAACTTTTAAATCACTCCAAGCATTTGAAATGTTGAGAGCTTTTTCTTGATCACGACGTGATACCTATATACATAGTTTTAATTAATTTCTCATACATACCTGGCACAAGCAGGGAGGTTCGCTGCTTGTGGCAAGCTTCCATTAATGAATTGGAATTAATGTTTAAAATGTGATATACAAGTAAATTCATAGTTATACCTGAAGAAGGTGGTGTTTGGGTTATTAATCTCTTATACAGAAAGTTGTTTCTCAATTGAAAGTAATAATGTTGGAGAGGTCAAGCAGCTGAGGTGAAACAGTGGCATTTTCATCAATTATGTAATTAAATGATGTCACATTTGCACTTTTGGCATAAAACATTGCAACGTCTTCGGTTCCTCCTCTAATTGCTTGCGGTGATTCTGTTCAAACAGGATGGATAGTTTTATATAGTTTAATTCATTAACATGTGAATGTTGGCCAAACAATAATGGGAAAATAATTGAAATGAGAAATTGATAGAGCAAAATAATAATCAAGCATGGAATTTATATGAATTTATTAGACTATTTATGATATCTCTTCAAAAGCTTTCCCTTCCGATTTGTTGTAAGCTCCGTGATTTCGTGCCTTTCTCAATCTCTTTGTCTTCATTTATGGGATGATCTGAACCTCAAGTGTGAGAATAGAAAATTTATGTTGGCGAGAGAGAGAGAAGTGAAGTGGAAGAGTCTCTATATGTAGAAAAAAAGGCCGCGATGGAGGAGGGAAAAAAGACCACCTGAGCAGATGAATGCACGTTTCTCCACAATGTTGTTCTTTTATCATGTTGAGTCATCGATCTTGGTGGAATTTGAACATATAAATATGAGTTTATCGTTTGGGAACACTTGTTGAATTCAAACACCCACGAGATTGTGAATGGAGAGTGAGGAAGTTTTCGGGCGGTTTGGTAATGAAATGTCTTCGGCATTGGGTGTTATATATATGGCTGTATCAGCCAATCGTCATTTTAAATGATATGCAGATGGATTTAAAATGCTATGATTTGGCTATAATCAAACATTTTATTGCCACTTTGAGGTTCTTTTGTGGTGTCGCTCAGACACAACAATTGACTGATAAGGCAAGTCATCACAAAAAATGTGTGTGGTAGCAAAAAAAAAGATATTTGTATGAGATAAGATGATAGTCAGGCCGTGAAGTGATAGATTCCGGGGAGTCTTTGGCCTTTACGCGCGGGAAAATAATCAAAGCCACTCAATTGCTGTTAAAACGCTTCCACTTAGTGTTAAAGTTATACTTCAGTAGAAGAGTTTCTTCTTCATTTTATAAGTCTTTCACTAATGAAAATCTCCCATTCTTGAGTGTGGCCTGTCTCTCATAAAGGTGTGACTGAGGAAAAAGAGTGAAATGCTACCAAGTATATAAGAGAAGGTGGGAAATATGGATGATATATGTGAGGAGATGAATATTAAAATGAAAAAATTCCTTACAGGTGTCTTTTCTGCGTTGAGTCATGATGTGAGACTTTCTAAATGGCACAATGTAACGTGCACAAATGGAAATTTTATTTCCCACGTGAAACTTAACTTTTGGGCTATTCTATAAAATTTATCACATATGAAACTCTGTGTCAAGATCACGTTCGGATCGTTTGAACTTATGAGCTGGTGGTGTGGATATCAGAGACATCCAGCAGCTCTTAAAAAAGAAGATCAAGAGATTGATGTTTGTTCAGAAGGAGAAAAAAATATTTTTTATTGATAAATTGGAAGAAAATGAGAGATTTGCTGCTCTTAATGAAGGAGGAGATGTGAATTGACCACCCAGGAAGTCAATTGTTGTCCTCCCCCGTTTGCATGAAGGACAAAGAGTTGTGGGAAGCCCAAAAGTGGATGTTAAGTTGGAGATGAAGGAGGCGACAGATCGTCGTGGAATGCGAGATACTCACGCTTCTTAACCATCTCTTGATATTCATGTGTTTGTGTCTGATCTTGCCTACCTGTTATTCAATTCTATTCACGCCAGTCGAACTTTGCACGTTTATACCCCAGCGAGGCATGAGACGGTGTCTTGGAGACACTCCTGTATCATTGATGTTGGCGCAGTCCAAGTGTTGGGCGATAGGGTATAACTCTGTCGCTGAAGAGGCGCCAGCGAGTCGCCTCGACTGGCCAGGAGAAGATGTGGAAAATGAGAGAGAAAGAGAGATAAACTGAGAAATACATTGAACAAAACAGTACAGACCAAGTAATGTGAATGCAATGATGAAAAAATACAAATATGGAAAAGATCGAAATCAGAATTTCTAGGCGGAACTGTAAGTTTTCGTCATATGAAGTGGTCAGTATAGCGACTTTTTTCAGATTATTTGATTATATTGATATCATATACATGAAAATATATCATTAAATGCTTTAATTATGAAGGTGCAGTACAAAATTATATGGAAAAGAGATTTAAAGTTTCGTTTTGTAACGGAATTTTTAAATCTGCACTTGGACCGCATCAAAGATAAAGCATATAAAATTGAAAACGATACAATATATTGAGTTAAATGTGTAATTAATGACAGAGTTTCCATAGTATAAATTTGTATGTAACAATAACATTGTTCACCAACGCCCCACAATCAAATTATTTACAAAATGAATTGGATCTGTTTTTTTTTCACCTTTTCATCCTCTGTTATACCTTCCTCTTGTGTTAAACATCAAAATCGATTTCATTTTGTTACCGCTATATATGGCCATAAACACGCCTTCGGGGCGAAGGAGATCTGAGCGTGATTGTGGAAGAATAGGTAGGTATACATAGCATTTCCAGGAATTCTGATGAATGACTCTCGAGAGGGATGGGAAAAAAGGAATGAAACCTGAAAGATCAACAAAATAGAGTGTTGAAGCTGCGCTAAAGGAATTTTTCTCAGCCAAAATGTTAAGGACAAAACATCACGGCTGTTTCGAGTGTATTATCAGCTTCTTTTTGAGGCGGAAGATTAGATGAATGAAGAGCGCAGTGAGTGAAATTGAAAGGAAAGGAAGGATCACACTGGTTGAAGAAATTTAAGAAGAAAGAAATGTTATTTAAAAGATTTCTTCAGGTACTGTATTTTGTTCCGTCTTTACCCAATTCCACCCGAAAGTATAGGATCACAATGAGATAAATTTTTAAAAGGGATGGGCAACAGGTTGAGATTTTTTCCATTGAAACCCGTGTAAATATCTTTTGCATTGCATTCCCAAGAAAATACACGAATTTTGGAACATTTAAACTATGAAATACATAATATGGTATCGATGGTATTGATTCAAGATCAATTATTGACTTTATTTCCAAGATTTTTCTTGCTGATCTTCAGAAAACTTTCCTGTTCTTCTGGCATCAGTGATTAAATATTGTGAAGTGAATGAGAAGAGACACTTCAATAAAGATCATGATAAAATTGTTACAATATAATTGGTTGCTGGACGATGGCAGTCATGTGAGGTATTTTCAAGATGATTACCAACCATAGAGGAGTAATAAAGTGAAGAATCTTGTGAATTCTGTCGCCTTGCTGTTGACTTGTAAGAATTTGTGTGTCAAATGTTATTTTAACTTTTTTTCTTCCACAAAGTAATCTCATCGCTTCTTTTGCTCATTTTCTCAAGAATATTTGTCCGAACAATGATTGGTTGGATTTGGAAGAATATTGTGAAATCAAACTCAAAATATTTTCCATTTATTTGTCCAGACATGGAGTAAACAGATCATCCAAGGTATGAATGTTGAGTGTTTGTTTTTTCAATGTAGACTTTCTCTATGGGTGGCTGAAAAATAAGACATTCTTCTTCTCGCCGGTTCTCACAAAATCCATTTTGTCGCATTTTCGGATCTTTTTGAGAATGAGCGACGCAGAGGAGAATCAAGAAAAATACTTTTCGTGGTCTATCCTCTATGCCCATACTCTTACAGCTCTTACAGGTTGAATAAATATTGCCTGTGAAGGACAAACTCTTATCAGAATAGAAACATTTTCATGTTTTATGTGTTTTGAACACGCAATAAAATAAAATTCGTGTTGAAGGAGCTCAATGAATTACAATCTCTATATAGGAAAAAAGAATGGATACAAGTTGAGGATATTCGATGTAAAAGATTGGAAACTCTTGGATAAGAAATGAATGACTGTCAACCAAATATTGGTCTTACACGTAAAAGAATCTTAACCCTTGATACTTTTTGAGATTTTAATGAAAAGCTCTATACGGATAGACAAGCGTTGTATAACGAGAATGAGATGGATGAGTTGTGGCGAAGAAGATGAAGGAATTTGAGGTGTTTTTTCTTCATTTTTTTTTGAAAAGGAGAAAAAAATGAGATGCACCATAAATCGGCGCCACTCCCCGGTGAGTTTTTACTCTCTGTGGTGTCTGAAGGCTTTTATATTCTTTTGGATCGCCACTCTAAATATTAAGCATTCGTTGGAGAAAAACATCAAAAGATCGTGAACCACACACATTAAAATGATGATCCACACTTTGGTGTTAAACCGGCTAAATCTCAATATCTTCCACTGAAGAAGGTGGAGAAGATATTGATGAAGAAAGGGTTGGTTTCAGACACAGTCGATGTTGCAGGATTATTAAGATTCAGTGATGTCAAAGGAGATGGGAATATTGATGAGCTTCAGCGAATATTTACTAATTCGAATGGAGGCAAAAGAAACACTAAATTAAATTTTGGAGTGTTAAGTTCAGTAAGTGGCGGTTTAAAATTAAGTTCTAACCGATTTATGGAAGTTGTGATTCTTTTGTAGCAAAGAAAAGTCCTATAACTTCCTATGGAAAGTTCTTAGCCTTTTCCCTATTATTCCTCTTTTTGAAAATGTTAGGGATCAGCTTCCTAAGGAATTCCCTTAATTCCGTATGGAATTCTGCAGGAATTTCATATGGATTTCCAGTGAACTATTCCACATTTCATTGAGTTTTCCATGGACTTTCCACTGGAAATCCATATGCAATTCCATTGATACGTTCTTTGGGAATTTTTCCATTGGAATTCGTTGTGGAAATTCAATGGAACCTAATTGACATTAGATTCACTGCATTCACTGGAAATTTCCTTGAGAATTCCCAAAGGAATTCCTTGGGAAAATTTTGAAAGGAATTTCGCGGACATTTTCCTAACAAACTTTTCATACAAATGTTTCATTTTAATCCACCGGGGAAATGTTGAATTTTCCATTTAGAATTCGTTAGGAACTTTTTATAAGAAAAATAAAATGCACTTTTAGGCGAATCTATAGAAAAATCACAGCTAAAAATTGACTAAACAAATCCTAATAAATTTTTCCAAAAATTTGTTAAAGAGAAGTTAAGAAGATACAAGAACAGAACACAAAAATTTTATTGGCAAACTTGAAATTCCAATAGATCAGAATTTCTTTAGAGAACTCTCTAATCTCATTGGTTTAAAAAGTATACTCTCATTATTAGTTTCACCAGTAAAGGTGCCATTTATATTATGGAAGAGAATTGAACGGGCTATTTATTATGGTAATGGGACAGGTGTCATAACAATTGGGGCTGTGTCTGCAACAGAAGAGACAATTTGGCATGGGAGGGAAAATAAATGATCAACTATTTGTTCAAATTAGACTCCAATTGAACGTACGGTTATTTTTCATTTACACTCTCTGTATAACAAGAGTATTTCCCAGGCATTGAGACACCTCATGTCATTCCTCACGGCTCTCTTTAAAAGTATAACCAATTTGCCAGTAAATTTCATTGGATATTCACGTCACTTCCAAGTGAGAAAAACGAGTGAATATTTAATGTTTATTTAAATGAGTGATAAATTACAGGAGAATTTTAGCAAACAATTGATTGGGTTTGAGCTGAGAAAGGAAGAGAGTGATTAATCTCGATCATAAAATGATAAATTAATTATTTGAAACCAACTGTTGTGCTCACAATGCCATGCAAAACTATAAGAAAGAAATCTTAAGATCATTAGAAATGCGGGGAAATCATTAGAAAACGTTTGCCAAATTTCTTTGCATATTGACAAATCGAAAGAGCGGAAAATGTGTGAAAAAATGTTGAAAGCAAAAAAACTCGAAGGTGATTTCAATTTAAATTTTAATAATACGTTAATTTTCCACTTCTTCGCGTCTTCGCTCTGTGTGTGACTCTTTTGGTGGCGAAGCAAAACAGAAACATCCGTGAGTCTCTCACACGATGCAAAAATTCCACTTTAGAGACTCTCAACTTTCCCACGGACTTGGTTCTTGCTTGGAAGCCCTTCGTCTTTTTTGTTCTTCTTCTCTTTTTAAGAACGCGAAGAAGATTGGATGGAGGCAGAAAACCTCACCGAATTCTTGTGTTCTTCCACTCCAGGTTCTATTTTCTTTCATTGGGGATATTATCTAATTATGATTTGAACAATTTTCATTATAAATACAAATTATTTAAATCGTTCGATTTGGGTGTTTTCACACATTTAAGATGAAATTGGTAATTTTAACCGCCACTTTTAAATTGCCAGTGTTGGGAGCTCGAAGAATGTCTCCAAATGTCTCTGGGCAATTGGTGTTGAAAAGAGGTTGCAGAGAATTGCGGTGGGGAAATAAACAAGTAAAAAAAGAGCGCCTATAAAGTCGTTGAGTCGTCTTATTTGGGTGAAAAAGCAATTTCTCTGGGGTACGATGCGGTATAAGGTCTGAAGTGGAGGACACCTGTGACTTTAAGTGGCATTTTATGTGAAATAACATGATTTTTTGTCATGACAAAATACTGCAAATTAATTGCGATGTTGTGAAAAGACTTTCGCTCCATGCGGAAATTGATTAAGTCCAGAGAGATTGGCACAATTCTCCTCATTTATGGTCAATTAAGTGGTTAAATCTCTTCCGTCTATCGCGCGGATAAGGAAAAGAGACCATACGAATGTTGGAGAAAAGACGTGTTGGAGTTCTCTGATTTTTTTTTTGGGGATATATAACATAAAATTATATGTAGTGGAGTTTCACCACGATTCTCGATCCAAGAAAGATAATGTTTCCCGGTGCATTGAAATTCACCAGATGTTTATGCGTGGTGATTTTTGGGACATTATATTTCCCTGAATAAAAAAAATCACCGTGGGATCGCACATTGGGTGCATGCAAGAACTCAACTCGTTTCAATGATGTGATTTTTCAGGAGAGACGACAATTTTATTTAATTGGTCAATTATTAAACTCATGCAGTCGCGAACTCGTTTTTGGTGGGACGACAATGGGGCGAGGGAAAAGCCATGGGCGACAAACAGAAAAAAAATATGTTTCAAATCTCTTTTATATATATTTTTTTTAGCTTCTCCAGAAATGACAATGTCAAGGGGCAGATATTATGGTTAAAAAGACGTACAACACTTCCAACACTTCTACAGTTTGTAGAAAAGCTCCCCAAAAGATTCAATGCCGAAGCTTTGAAGAGCTTTCAACTCATCAATTTCATTTTCTATAATAAAGCTTTCTGAGAAAGCTTTAAGAAGATTTGCGAAAGCTTTCCAGGATTTTCAAAAGCTTAGCGAGAACTTCAAAAGCTCCAAAAATTGTCCGAAAGCTTTACAAATTTTATAGAACTTTTTTTAAATGCTTATTAATTTCTCTAGGTAGAGCTTTACAGCAATATTAAAAAGCTTTTACCTAATTAACCCCTCTATTCGGCAACTTTTTGGAATGGATTTCTGATTTCTGGAAATATTCTCCTAATGTTTGACAGATGGCGCACCTTGAAATTTGGTTTCTGGATTTGGATAAAGAAATTATCCAAATGCAGAAATGTGTATCGATCTCTTTTCCTCTAATTCATGGGCAATATAAGACATCAAAAACACTTGAACAGTAAACTTTTCAAGCAAACTTCAAGAAATCAACACATTTGACGTCTAATTCCAAACAAAATATTCATACCAAATTTGAAATATTGTCGTTATCCAAATCCAGAAGCCAAATTTCAAGGTGCGCCATCTGTTAAACATTAAGAAAATTTGGCTAGATATTTCCAGAAATCAGAAATCCAGATTCCAAAAAGTTGCCGAATAGAGGGGTAAGTTCACATTTTTTAAGTTTAGATGTTCTTTAAAGCTTCTAAGTTTTCAAAAGCTCTAATTTTGAACCTTTGAAGAGCTTTCAACTCAATTAAAGCTTTAAGTAAGAAAATTTGCATGAGCTCTTCAGAATTTCCAAAAGCTTAGCAAGAAGTTCGAAACTCCAAAAACAGTCAAAGACTTTACAAATTGTCCAAAACTTTTTTAATTGCTCGTAAAGCTTTCAGCTAATCAAATTCACACTTTCCTTAAAAGCTCCTAAAAGTTTCTAAAAGCTCTTTAAAAATTCTAAAGCTCTGGATAAACTTCCCAAAGCTCTTGATCTTCATTGGATGCTTTCAAAATAACTTGAGTTATCTTACCACTTCCTATTCACTTTCTAAAAGCTCTCGCACACTTCCATTAAAATGTACACCACTTTTGTTCATTATATCTCCCCCTTGATGGTTATACATATAAACACGGCAAACACAGAAAATTACCACATAAATAAGGTAAAAAACTGCAATGTTGCGGATTTATTTTCAAAGCAAAAGGAAACGTTGGTATCGCGGGGGAATGCGGGTCAAAATTATTCTTTATAATTCCATCAATTTGACCCACAATGACTCTCCCATGTCTCATCATTTCATCCTAAGTCTCTCATATCCGCTCTTTTCCATCATTCGGTAAATCACAAGGTGTTTTACATTTTATGCGCCTTTCTCGTCTGGCGTCTCTCATTCAGCAACATGTTGGCTATTCTATCGCATGGGTATTAATTTGCTGGCGTTGCTTGTGAGGAATTGAATTGCTGGATATGGTGAATTTATTGCCAGAATGTCAGCAGTGGCATTAATCACAATTATCAGACACTTTTTTCTGTCCTATCTCCCTCTCGTGCGCTATGTTGCCTTTTGCTTACAATCATGTGGAAAATGTGAGGATCGTGCGTCTAGAATTTCTTTGGAAAAAGATGAGAAAAATGTGAGATCACTTCTGAGAATGTATTGAATGAATAGGTTTGATTTCACGAAATGCAATTAAAGAAATTGCCGCGCAAGGTTTCTTAAAAAAAATCTTCTGAAGAAGAAAATGAATGAAATTGAGAGAGACTTTTAGTGATTGCTAAATGGTATTTGAGAGAAATATTTTGATTGAATAATTGAGTGGTTGGAATTGGTGTTGGGGCTACCGCTTCAAGACATTTAAATTACCAACTACCGAAGAGGCGGACCTAGAGAAAGAAATTACGGCAATAATTCGTGTGACCCTGGCATAAAGGAGAGTTAGAAAGACTTGATTAATTACATTTGTTGTCAATTTGTAATTGTGCAAATGTGAAATATATAAGACAAATCTGTTTTCTTCACCATTTGACATCAACTATACATGATGGGTGGACATTTATATGAAATGAACTATTGGACAAAGAAGTTGTAATTTTTTCCTCCTGCAAACTCTTTGCATTGTGGGTCCATTGCTAAAAATCCGTGTTGATTGAAAATGTAAATAATGCAGAAAGCAAAAGACGACCAACACTTCTTGGATGCTGTTTCAATTTATTTATTTAGTCGCCCCATAGAGCCTCAGCTTCAAGATGCTCTTTCTCGGCGGAGTCTCGAGCAAAAATGGAAATTGACGATGATGTGAATGGAGCGATAAGGAGAGAGATGTGGGGGCGGCTGAAATAAAGTGGAATTTCTGATGTCTCGCGGATGCACGTGCAGAAGCCTCGCATCTCAGCGAAACCACTCTCTGCGCCTCGCGATAGTGCAGAAAGTTGAAAAGGCAGGCAAAAGATTGAATGTTGCCTCGCGGGTGATCGCAGTTATAATTTTTTTTTCTTCTCACAAGCACTCAATATCAAAGATTCGGCTACCATGAAATTCACAATTCATCGCAGAGTTGAGATGATTTAGGATTGATCTGTTAAAGATGTATGGTGGGCTTGGCCAGGGCGAGGTCCCCTATAGTCCTTTACTATAAGAGAGTCTGTTCTCCCTTATAATTTTATAGGATTCAAATACTAATCAGTGTCATCTTCCATTAGGATTATTCAATAACTTTGGGCGCGAAACGCCTCGTTCAATACTAAAACATAATAAAAAGTTAATTAATTAAACTAAAACATAGAACATTTTTTAGTAAAAGAAAAACAATAAAATTAACGCGTTTTCAAATTTTTTATCTTCCATTCTATATATATATATGAAGTCTGCTCTCGATCCAATTCTAATCAGTAGAAAAATGTTCATCTCGAATTGTGCTAGATTTGTCGGGAAAGTGGCAGTTTTGTCAGCATCGACTGATGGGTTGGTTTTTAATTAACATATATTATTCAAAAAATAAAAATATATTTCCTTATTATAGAATTGGATTAGCAATTGCCAGAAGATTGGGCCAAGAGAAGGCTAAGGTAGTTGTGAGTTCTAGGAATATTGAGAATGTTAACCGGGCCGTTAAGCTCCTTAAAAGGGAGGATATTGAAGTTATAGGCGTAAAATGTCACATATCAAATTCCGAGGAACGAGCTAATCTCATTGGTGAGGCTGTAAATCATTTTGGAGGAATTGATATTCTGGTTTCTAATGCCGGAGTTAATCCTCACATTGGAAACCTTATCGATTGCTCGGAGAAAGCGTGGGATAAGGCGTTTGATGTCAACGTTAAAAGTACTTTTCTACTTACCAAAGAGGCCATTCCTGTTATGAAGAAACAGGGCGGAGGAAGTGTTCTCCTGTTGTCTTCAGTTACGGCCTACGCCAACACAAAAGTAAGTACCTAACTTAAGATTCTAAAATGTGCCAAAACTCCTAAGCATCCTATTATTCAGTTAATTGGCGTCTACGCAACATCCAAAGTCAGCTTATTCACATTCGCCAAGGAATTTGCTAAAGAAGTGGCTGACGATAATATCAGAATTAATTGCCTAGCACCCGGACCTATCGACACCAAGTTTATGGATAACGTAAGAATTTCCCAGGTTCATTACGCAAGATTTTCTCTTATGAAAATATTTCAGATAAAACGACACGAACTCTTTGATGTGTTCCTCAAATACGGATTGCCTATGAAGAGAATGGGTCGCCCCGAAGAAGTTGCAGGACCTGCAGCATTTCTTCTCTCAGATGATGCTAGTTACATAACAGGAGAGACATTAGTGGTCGCAGGAGGGATGCAGAGTCATTTGTAAAGTTTGTTTCCGTCAATAATTAAATGATAAACAAAATTCAAATATTGTTTTTAGAATTGCTTAAAAAATCGCAAAAAAATATTTTAAATAAAGGTCATTTTTGTCGGGTAAAAAATCTGGAGGAATCCCGCTCCGAAAAACTTTGTTTAAGTAAAAAATGAGGAAAGGAGAAAAGGTCGAAATCCGTGTTTTCTTTGTCTAATAAAAAAAAGATTCATGAAAATGTGTTACATTAAAATCTAAATATAATGATAGAGTGTGCGCTAAAATAGAACACTAAAATGAATATATCATGATGTATGGTGGAATTAATAAAAGTGGTCAGTACATAAACCACGCATACAGAGGCGCGAAACGTCTAATATTTAATATTAAAAAATGTAATAAGATCGACTTTTATTTAACTGTATTTAAAGAGGTGTTTAAAGAAGTTAAAAAAAAAAGAAATGCCAAGTTTAGACTTGGCGGAGTGCCCCGACACGTTGCGTTTAGGAAAGAGGAAGTTAGTGGGATTATAAAGTCTATTGCTTTCTTGTCGAATGGGTTTGAAGAAATTATTTTTATAAAATGTAATGAGTACCCCCTTGATCGGTTTGAGGCTAGTAAAATGCTTGAAAAGATAGTTATAAACTTTTGACCTTGAAAAAGTGGTCTTAAAGTGTTCTACAAACATATTTAGTACTGGTCTGAAAGTGGTCCATATGAGTTGGAAATTAAAAGACCTTTCAAATGAATACCGAGGGGGTTGAGAATCAAGAACAACTTTCGGTTTAAAATTGGTTTAAACCCGGATTAAGTTTAAACCGGTTTAGGATTGTAGGAAATTCAAAGACCTTTCAAATGAGTACTCACATGATGGGTTTGGGACGAGTAAAACCCTTGAAAAGAGAACTTCAAACATTTGACCTTGAAAAACTGTTAGATGGAATGTATGGAGGTCATTGCCACGTATGGACGAAAAGTGCGTCTAGTAAATCTACAAAATATATATGAAAATGAAAAAAATCGTTAGAGCCGTTTTCGAGAAATACCAAAAAAACATGTTTTTATAGGGGATAGGGGGACTTTTTAGAAAAATGAAGGGCCTGGTCCTGATCCCTGGGTCGACTTTAGGGGGGGTCCCCCATAGACCCGAAGTCTCTATCTGCAACCGTTTGGCCTCCAGGTCAATAACAGACGGATAAACGGATAAACATTTGGATTCCAGTATTGCCATTTTTGTGTCGGGGCAATAATAATTCCAAATTCCAAAAACAAAAAACAATAATTTACTCACCTCCTGCTCAACATAGCCACCCAATTCGGTTGAGGAGAATCCATGTGTCTGAACATCAATAGGCAATTCGACAATCTTAATG
Source organism: Phlebotomus perniciosus (assembly GCA_918844115.2). NCBI lineage: Eukaryota > Metazoa > Arthropoda > Insecta > Diptera > Psychodidae > Phlebotomus > Phlebotomus perniciosus. The sequence continues at coordinate 17,752 of CAKKOB020001724.1, forward strand.
CCGGACTTTTTCTTCTCCTTCTTGGCATCACCACTGTTGTCCTGCGAGAGAGTGAGAGTCGGTAATATAAAAGAGAGAACAATAAAAAACATTAGTCATTCTGTCCTATAAGAACTTTTTAGGGTTTGGAATGACACAGAAAAAGAAACTTCCTCTCTAAAACTATCTTCGCCAGCCTGAATGCTCTCCACATGCCCCCAAAACATAAAGGCTAAAACAATTGCATAAACGAGAGAAAGTAGGAGAATAGCAGATGAAAGATGATGAAAAAAAAAACACAATAAAGTTAAAAAATTATTACCCTAATGACCCTAATTATGATTTATACACTAAAAAAAAAACTGAATGAATTACCGGGCTACCTAAACCATACTAAACATCCTCCTATATATATACATATATATGTTGAAGAAAAAAACAATAAACATAATAATGTACAAGAAATCACATGCAAATCAGACAAAAAGAAAAACAACTGAACACATTTCAGCTGAAACAACTGAAACGTGATACACAATCTCAAAAAAACACCCCTCTTTCTTCATTATCACATCTCTTGTGTAATAACTTCATTGTTACTATCTTTTATCACACTGTGGCACTGTGGAGCAGGGCAGGCAGGCGGCTGATGGTAAATTGTATATTCTTTTTTTTTTATTCAATAGATTTTCTCTCTCAAAGTAATAAGAAAAAAACAAGATCTCGTATTGTTTTTGTGTCGGATTAGTTTCTTTTTTTTTGATGTTTCGTAATTTTTTTTTATCATCCTCTTTTTTTTGGCAGAAATAATTAGGATTCAACAAACACACGTACCGAGGTAAACCATCCTTTTACCCGCTGCGCCCACCCTGGTCCTGATGCCGATGGCGATCTTATGTCTTTTCCACCATCCTCATTGTCACTGCAATCCTGTGCATATTATGCAATGTAATCAATTATCCCAAGAGTATGGTTTAATAAAGAAAATTCTCCACAATCTAAGATTGAAAAACTTCCAAAATTGCTTCTCTTTTTTTTCTTCCTGTTGGCGCATTTTATAAAAAAAATTACATTACGAATCAAGGAATCATCAGAACAATTTATAGAACAAAATAGTAAAGGAAGCACGGATCGGACAG
>CAKKOB020001725.1:0-18863 GCA_918844115.2 Phlebotomus perniciosus
GAATGATGATAAGGAACTTATTTGCATTGCATCGTTCACTAGGTCGGACTCTTGTTCTGGTCTTCAAGGATGTACCCCGGTTGATGGTTACATTGATTGGATTTGCTGTGCGACTAACGAAGTAGTCTGTTCTGACTACCCACAGTGTCAGCAATACGTTTCAGGGAATAAATGCGCATTACTTCCGTTTCTCTTACCTTGATCCTATTATAATTAAGGGAAATAAACGATAAAACCGTTATGAATTTTTTTTTTGTAATATTTGTATCCTGATCTGTTGGTCGACTTTCGGTGGACGGAGGTATAGGGGGTCTCCCGGAGATCCGAAGTCTCTATCTACAACCGTTTGGCCTCTAGAACCTCTAGATCAATAACAGATGGATAAACCGATAAACGGAAAAACAAACGGTAATTTCAAATTATTCAAAGAAGCGGAGACTCTAGGATCTGAAATTAATTGTAAACTTTTAACGACAAAATACTAAAACTATTTCAATAAACGAAGCCGAAGCAGAATTTTTATAAAGAGAAAGAAAGAGTATTAAAGTACTTATGAATGGATTTTCAATTTTTTATAAAGTTATCCATTCTTACCGAATTCTATAAAACTTTTTATCTGATTTATAAGTTTATTGTGCTTAAAATGTGTTTTATCAAAAGTGGAATGAAATACTGTTTCGAGATATGCAGAAATCTTTGATTACGGCGATTAACGAATACATTTTTGGTCGATAAAATATTTTTCGCTTAAACATGTTATTTTATTATATTATCCCCTCTCTTTCCTTGTACGTGTCCATTGCTGAATAACAATTGATGTGGATAAATTACTCTTATGTGGCAAGCTCTATGTGCGAAATCAATTTATCGCGGTGGGTTAATCACCCTATCGGATGTTCGATAAATTGATTACATGGAATTTTTCCTAATTGCCTTGTTATCCCGTGGAACGAACAATTTCCAGATGAATGACTTTTGCCTGGGATGTTTCTCATCATGAGTAGTTGATATCTAAATCCAGACACCGAGGGGCTATTAATGTCGGATGTTGCCTAATACGATCAACTGTGTCACCTATTTTCTGATTTTTCTTTCAGAGTTCGTGTATCCAACATATGAACCCATTGATATTGTTTATCCACATAACTGACGTGTTATCTGACTAGGTGAGACATGATGTCCATAATCCATGCCATGGTATAACTTATGGATTTAGACAGAAGGCCAAGTTCCCATTGGGAGTGTTTCAAAGCTCAATTTAGCAACAGTGGATGAACGTTAACGCATGTTCTTGGCGATTGACTATCTCGTACTTAATTCAACTTGCTCTTTAATTAAAACTTCATTTTAATTGAATTTTAAGACCCTGGGGTTACAAATCGACGGGTTAGGATAATAATATTACAACATCCTATATAAGCATAGGAGTTGTAATGTAATTATCCTAAACCCGTCGAAATGTAGACTCTCTGTACTGCGACCTACATGATCTTTTGTGCAATACCCATCTTTTCAGCTAGAACTGCTGAGTTCAAGCACAAGCTTGGTCTCGAACTCGCGAGATCTGTGGTAATAGGCAACAGCTCTAACCACTACACCAATGCAGATCTGGTATAATGATTTAATATAATTTATATGATACGTATGTATACGTTATATGATTTCCAATGACTCTTAGTATGGAAGCTGTATGAAAGGCTGATGAAAGACTATAAAGGGGAGGAGGGACTTTCTTAGTATAGTTTTATTAAACTTCTGGGATTCACGTCCAGTCAAAATTTAATGGTTTGTGAATGATCTGATCGATTCACACTCTATATTATTTAGATAGATTGGTAGAGTATAAAATTTTTACAGAATATTGTTGGAAGTATTAAGGTATTTGCCAGTAACAGGTTAAGCAGAATTTTACATGAATTTCCGATTTGTAGCTTTGGCTGTCGCTTTTTTTATCACATTATAAATGAAATCTTATTAATACTCTTTCTTCAATTTACAATTAAAAATTTAAATAACCTAATGAGCTATATCATATGTAATAATTTAAAAAAAAATCAAATTTTAGAAAATTCTTGATGATTTGAAGTGTATTTATAATATAATATATATTATTATACACCTTCTCTTGTATCGTAGGTATAGTGTTTTATTTATTGAATATAAAAGAACATGAATAATGGTGATTATGTTTGTCTGAAAACGTGACAAATAAAATATATCAATAGACACAAAATATAAAAGTTATATTGCTATTGTGGTAATGACCAGATATACAAAAAAAATGTAAGCATGACAGATTTGAGTACAAATCGCTTTCACATGGTATGTGCTGAGCTTTTAATATTGAATTCCAAGTGGTATTGCGACACGTCTTTGAGCTAAGCTACAGAAATCGAGGAAACCTCTATAAAATTGTGCGTATATTTTTGGGATGGCAGAAGACGGATAGGGATATGATAAAAAGACGAACATTAAGGAGCCACATCATGGTATGAAATCAGAGAGTAGCGTGTATCATCATCGATTCATCCGTGATTGATAGGGCTATAATAAGTGAAATATAATGCAAAGTCTAGGAAAATTATATATATAGGACCCATAAAAAGGATTAAACGTTCCTCAATGATATTTTTTCTCATATTACACGAGAGAAGAATATCGAAATATTATGTTATCACAATTTCATGTCATGCGCTGAATGAAAGGCATGATAGAGATTCATTAACGATTTAGCAAAAAAGCACTATGAAGTTTTGAAAAGTCACCATTTACTCTCTCAAAAATTTAAAATAACAAACAATAATTTAATATTAATTTAAGGTCACTAGGTCTATCGTGACATACCTAAAGAAATTTTGTGTTATGGAAAGAATTTTTAGTTGGTATACGATAATTTGGGTGCCGGCCGTGCGGGCTATACAAATTTCAAGAACTTTGCCAACAAAAAATCATGTTACATATATTTTCTTATCTATATGTGTGTGCAAAGTTTTGCAATTTGTGTACTTGTTAATTATGATTTACATAATGTTTTCCACTAAATAACATTTATTATCACATTCTCAAACTTTCCTTTATATCAGCCGAATTTACGAATACTCCAAGCCCTGAAACTTTTAGTAAATCTACATATATAAAAAAAGCTTTTCGATTTATTTACCCAATATTTCTTTGTATAAAATTTCATCCTTTTCTTATACAACACATTTAGACTAAATAGCAAAATAGATGAAAGTGTATATAAGAGAACGACATTCTTGTGAATAATCGAAATAATCAAAGGCGATAAAGGAACGATAGAAAGTTTGTGTATGTGATAAACTTGTGAGATGAATGAATACGATGAGGGATAACACAGGATATTAAGTACTAAAGAAATATCCTCCCTTACATACATTTCTAACTGAACGGGGCCTATTGAGAAACGAAAAATGTAGGCGGAACAAGGAGGTGACATATTAAAGATACAATTCACGACTCTGGCCTCTTCTCACTAAGTCATAATTGTAATGCTTTTTTGTTGTTATTCGTTAGAATATTTGGGGAACGAATCATTTAACATGACGTGAACCTATGGAAAAGCTTTGATTAATTTTAAGATCTAAATTTAATGTGATTATTTTATTATTAAACTTAAGGATTACGTGATTTATACGGGCACGCATACATACATTCCATTGCAATTTCTATGGCACGTCTAGGAAAAAGCAATGGTCTCATTAAAATTTTATTGCTGCTCTATGCGTAATGTTTATACTCATTTGATTAATTCAGATCTCCAGACATTCGTGATTTATCCTATATGTATATACTATTTCAATTACCATGCACAAAGAGGGTATTGTGTATATAGAGAAAGAGATCTTACTTTTTCTTATTTTCAAATATCAATCGAGAAAATTTTCTTAGGAAATTTCTTCAATACATTCAAATTAACCATTGCTCTTTAGAACAATCCCCCTTGTCGAGTATAAAATGAACGTGAAAAGTTCAGGACAGGTGGTGTCCACAGCAATCATTTTCACATCAAATTTCACCAAAGCCACTTGACACTTTTACATCGTACTCATATTAACACGAAAAAGAGCTCGTTCACGGTGGTGGTTCCTTTAAAACCAACGACGAATACCGCGCGGTAGATGAGCTTTAACTGAACGGAAATCGTGCTGAACAACAAGTTTATACCACATCCTTTAGCAATGTGTGCTTCAAGCACTTGAGGCTGAAACATGTGAGAGAGGAAGTCCAATAACGACGTGAGAGAAAGCTCTCTCACGCATGCGAACTTGGAGTTCATAGGGTTTGTCAAAAGGCTGTGTGATATTTTTTTATAGAATGCCCTTCGCTCCTCGTCCTGTGGGGCCACGGAGTGGCTTCGTGCACCTCGAATTGTTAATTCCAATTGATTCATTAGTCCAAGTGATTCGGGAAGAAAGCTTATAGCATAGTTTTAAAGGCGACTAAAGGCGAGTTTTAAGCGCTTCGCGGCTATACATTATGACTCGCTCGCGGTTCATTGAAAAAGTCGAAATTGTCCGAAAAATAGGGGAATTTAATAAAATAGGGGAATATAATAGATAGATAGGATATAGATATTCTGTTGAGAAATGTAAGAACAAACAGATAACTTGAAATTATTCGAATATACTTATTTAAGTGACTTCTTCTTATCTCACCTCTGTGGACCCTTACTTGTACGTGGTCTTTCTATGTCAGTAGTGCCAGAAGGCTAAATTATACGCATTCCCAAGTAAACCATCAAATTACATCCATGGAGATCCCTTTCGATTTTCAATTTTCTCTTTTTTTGTCCTCTGATCTTGCCTCTGATATATAATTTCTCTTTTTGCAATGGTAAGGGTGTGTGGTTTTATTACCGAAGGATGAACTATTTACTAATATATTATATCCCCTCGAGCTTACCTTCAATCTGTGGGCAAAAGAAGAAAATTTCTCATTCTTTAAGCTGTACACATTGTTTGAGTTTTTCCTTGGGGATATACATATTTTCTTCACCAATGGATTAATGTCCATACAAATCTTGTAAGAGTCAGAATATGTCTGGGTAAAAAGGTATTAAAACAATATTTGAATATTTTCGCCTCAATAACTTTTCATGAGAATTTTGAACATAAATTTGTCTACGGTCCATTGAATATACAATTTCAGATAACAGTTATCGGGGTTAATCTTTTGGGATGCAAAATTATCTTATCCTTCGGATTCCTCATGGATTATTATGGCCACATTCCTAATCCTCATAATCATTTATCTTATTTATCAATATTCAGTAGATATCCTTCACAAATTCGCTCCTTTCTCTCCACAAATCTCTTTCCATGCCAAAGACTGAGGCATTATAATTTTTGTAATTGCCAATTCGCAAATAATCGGGGGGAAATTTCTTGGCAGGAGTCCAATCAACGTCCATATTCTCCACAGGAGTTGGTTTTCTGAAAGACAGAAGGTATAATTGAAAGTCTCCGAGTCCGGTGTCAATCCAAGGAATATGAGTTCAACGTCTAACCCAGAAATAGCAAAATTAACCCATAATTTCACCATTGCTTCCTGTATGGAAATGTCTTCTTTGCTTGGAGCTGCCCTGAAGATGGGTTTATCAAGCATGGGGAACAAGTAAAGAAGATCATCAGCATGAGAGACACCTGAAAGCCGTATCAAGGATAATTTGTTTTAAAGATGAATAGAAATTTTCTAAAATTAAAGGCATCATTACCATAATTGATACTATTAGGTCCGGCTATAATATCAGTATAGCTACCTTCGCCACGGTGAGAGAAAAAGTAGACAAAGGTATCTGCAGAGTCCACATCTTCTTGAAGTCGTCTCTCTAAAAACTCATTTACTCCCCTGAGTATGATAAAATCTGTAAACAGCTTTTAAACAGAATTAGATGATGTAATATGATAATATTCTATAAAAAAACAAGCCAAATTACATCTGTAAAATTCTGTGTCATTTCAATTGCCGGCTTTCCTTTCTGTCCTTCGAAGTAGAATTCATTTATAGAGGTTGTTATTTCAGCTTTTCTCTTCTCATCAAAATTGTCATAAAAGAGCAATTGTGAAAGGATATCGTCCCACCTCTCATGTAGCTCCTGCACAAGGCGTGGTTTACTTGCAATAGCTGAAATGGGACACTTATTAGACATGGGGACATTCCAATGGGTTAAAAATAAAATAATTATATAATACATGCTGATATAAAGGCACCCTCATCACTTGTTAATCCAATTAGCAGGGGAATCTTGAAGCCATGATTCCAACGCACATCCATAGGATGTTCTGTTATAAAAGCTCCTTCGCGATCTTTCTCAAGCGATGGTGGAAATGACACCAGTGGCATACCCATCCATTTCGCAAGTGTTGAAGAAGCCTCGACAATACTTCCTGTTGGCTTGTTCTGCAAGCATTCCAGTAATTTACTCCAGTTGTAATGACGACCCCTCTCACACCTCAATGCATATACAAGCTTGTGTGTAAGTTGGATGGCCTCCGTTGTATTCAAGAAAGCCCATGGTTCATACATTGTACCACTTTGAGCTATCGCCCTATGAAAGAGTCCTCTGGCTGATTTATAGGACATCAAATAAGTCACAGAAGCCGATCCTGCACTTTCCCCGAAAATCGTCACTTGATTTCTATCACCATTAAAAACTTCTATATTTTCTTGAACCCATTTAAGCATTAGTACTTGATCTTTCAATCCAAAATTTCCTGAACTATCGCTTGTATTGGTTGTCAAGAAACCTAATGCTCCCAAACGATAATTCCCAACGACTAAAATTATGTCGTGATCTAAGAAAAAGTCAGGTGCGTAGTATACAGAAGACCCTTGTTTAAAACTTCCGCCGTGAAAAAAGACCATCACAGGCAAACGATCAGTCCTATTGGAGAACTGAAAAAAAAGAATATGTATTTAGATAAGATTTATTGTAAGATTCATGTCCTGATTGAGTACATACATATACATATCGCTCATTCAAGATTGAAAGGTTGAATGTTACTCGGCATTTATGTAGGTCTTTGTAAAAAACGACTTTTCGACCGCCAAGTTAAGAATTGAATTTAACTGAACTTCTAATTATAGTTAGACAAGTTAGTTATCATATAGGAATTGTTTAACCTTTAACCCTTTTTTGAATGAAACCGACTTTCAGATTTGAGTTAAGATTAGGATTTTCAGTACCTAAAACAATTTATCAGAAATAAACATTTTGTGTCACTTTAAACTTCTAGAATCCGATGATAAAAAAATCAAAATTTCGATCTATAATACTTTCCATGGATTTCATGATTCCATGATTGCAAGGATATCAAACAGGTTTAGTTCTGTTCAGTCTGTTCATTAGAAGTTTTAGTTATGTCTATAATATTATTTAGTTACATATGCGTCTTTAGTAATTGGTTTTATATTCATGGTTTACTTACTTGAGGAACATACACATTCAAATACAGACAGTCCTCATTGCCAACAAGGATATTATTTCTCATTTGATCAAATTGAGGACACATGACTTCATTGCTCACTGTTTCTAAATATCCACTCCAAGGAGTTTTTGGGACAGGGTTCTGGAACCTTAAGTTACCAACTGGTGGCTCTGCGTATGGAATCCCCATAAAAGCGCGAATTCCATGACCGCGAAAAGATCTTAAATATCGTCCAATGATACCCCCTTCATGGGTCAACGTCACTTTTAAAGAATCCGAAATCTTTCCATCACAACTTTTGTTAAAACAGAAACAAAGAAAAACAAGAAAAAATTTACTGAGTTGATCTTTACTTTGAACACGCATCTTCCTCTGTGGGAATTGTTAGACAGACTGGCTATATAAGCAGCGAAGTTTCTTAGAAATTCTAAATAATTTTGCAGTTATCAATTGAAAGGTCATTTGATATGTAAACTCGACACTATGTATTTACACATTATTTTTTAGAGTCGTCTGTTTTGCTGAATTAATGATTATATGTTTATCAATATAGCTTATTATATAAAAAAAAGTTTAGAAAAGATTTCTTAGGAAGTTACTTCTGTCACTCCAGTAATCTTTTTCCATGGCAAAAACTGGTGCATTGGGGTTTTTGTAGTTGCCAATTCTTAAATAATCAAGGGGAAATTTGTCCGCTGGAATCCAATCGACGTCAATATTCTCCACGGGAGTTGGTTTTCTGAAAGACAGGAGTAATTATTTAAATTTCCCGAATCAAACGAATTACATCCAATGTCTAACCCAGAAATGGCGAAATTAACCCATAATTTTACTAATGTTTCCTGCATAAAAATGTCTTCTTTGCTTGGAGCGGACTTAAAAATTGGCTTTTGTAACAATGGGAATAAATATAAAAGATCATCAGCATGGGAGACACCTGCAGAGCAGAAATTTATTTATTACATGTTTCTTAGCTGTGCATAATTATTTATCTTACCATATTCTTCATCAGATGGACCAAAAAGAAAATCTTTGTATGTACCATCTCCACTATGAGCAAAATTGTACACAAAAGTCTCTGCTGTTTTATCTGTAGGCTTTAGACGTTGTTCAAGATATTTATTGAATCCTTTGAAAAACATGAAATCTGTGCACATCTTAAATGAATTAAAAGAATAGTGGGTATCAATTACAAAATATTTTTTCGTCCAATTCTGAGTCTTTTATCGTAATTACATTTGTAAAATTATGTGTCATTTCAATTGCAGCTTTTCCATATAACCCATTGAAATAATAATTATTAATAGCATTTGTAATTTCCGTCTTTTGTTTGTCGGCCAAATAATCATAGGATAATATTATAGGAAGCACGTCATCCCACCTCTTAGCCAGATCATCGACAACACGTGGTCTACTTTTAATACCTATAAAAGATGATACCTATAACCAAGATGACTGCTGATATGATATAAATAGTTCTATCTTACCTGCAGACCTTACTACACCTTCATCACGTGTTAAACCAATTAACAGGGGTATTTTAAGCCCATGATTATCCTTTATGTTCTCTGAGTGTTCAGTAATGAAACCATTTATCGTGTCATGCTCAACGACTGGTGGAAATTTTACTGGAGGGTCCGAATCCCAAACATTCAAAGTCTCTGAATATTTCACTAAATCATTCGCCGATTTTTCACGCAAACATGCCACCAGCTCACTCCATTTATTCCCATTCAGTTGACACCCCAAAGCTTCTCCAAATTTTTTAGTTCTTTCGAGGGCCAGTGATGTATCCAGAAAAGCCCATGGATTCAAAAAATTTCCGCTCTGGGCTATAGCCTTGTGAAAGAGTCCTTTTCCCGAGGAATATGCCATTAAATATGTCACAGAGGCACTTCCTGCACTTTCACCAAAAATTGTCACTTGATCTTTATCTCCACGGAAAGCTGCAATATTTTCTTGTATCCATTTCAACATTAACACTTTATCCTTCAGTCCAAAATTTCCTGGACTATCGCTGGTGTTGGTGGTTAAGAAACCTAATGCCCCCAATCGATAATTTCCGACGACCAAGATGATGTCATAATCCAAAAAGAAATCAGGAGAGTAAATAGCTGCAGAATCAATGGTCCAACCACCTCCATGAAAATATACCATTACTGGCAAGGGATTGGTAGTATTTGGAAACTGAAGCATTATGATTTAAATTATTATATTTTGCTGAAAATATTTGTGGAAAAAAACATTACTTTGCCATTAGGTACTTACCTGAGGAACATATACGTTTAGATAAAGACAATCTTCTTTTCCATCAACTTTCAAACCTTCTGTAAAGATCGGCTGAGGGCAGATCACTTCATTCCTAAGCGTCTCCATATATCCACTCCAAGGAGTTTTTGGGACAGGGTTCTGGAACCTTAAGTCTCCAATTGGTGCCTCAGCGTATGGAATCCCCATAAAAGCGCGAATTCCATGACCACGAAAAGAACTCAAATATCGTCCAATGATTCCTCCTCCATGAGAAAGTTTCACTTTAAGTGTATCCGAAATTTTTGCATCACAAGTGCGTGAACTTAATAAAATGATTAAGAAGTAAAAGAAAATATCACAAAATTCCTTCCCAGTCTTCATTGTTTCCGTCCTACAATTAAACTGGTATTGAATTTCGAAGTGCCATTTCTTATATACTAAAATGTAAATATAAATACCCATAATTACCAATATCTTATCTTCAAATAGGTCAAAAGATCGGTCCCACATTTCTCTTATTTATTTGTATAATGTTTATGTACATATACATATATTGCATATTAATTGTGTAATTTTTTTTTCATATCGCTGTCATATTATGAAAACAATCAAAGCCATATAATGCGTTTAGTTCGTTTAGTCTACGTCTATTTCTGAATCGGTCAACAAAGCGTGGATTTTCTTCCACAAAACAGCTCTTTCTATGTAAAGTCCCTTCTGCATTGCTAAAATTGGAGCGTCAGTCTGGTTATACTTTCCAATTCTTAAATAATTATATGGAAATGATCCAGCAACCTTCCACTCGGGTAATGATATATTATCAAAATTTGGAGTTGGATTACTACAAAAGAACACAATAGAATTTATAGAGAGACAAAAGATAATTCAATGATATAAAATTGTGTCTCACCTGTATTTCGAAAAATTGACCCACATTTTTACTAAGCTTTCTCTAATATAGTCATCACCTTCTGTCGGAATACCTCTGAAGATGTTTTGTTTCATTATAGGAAAAAGGTAAATTAAATCGTCCATATGTGAAACACCTGGAAGGTTATCGGTATTTTTCAGGAATCTTTAAAAGAATAACACCATAAAAAATCACATTACCATGTTCAGTTTCTGGATTATTCAACGCAAGTTCAGTGAAACTGCTCTCGCCTCTATGATTGAATAGATATAAAAATGTGTTCGAAGAGAGACTCTCTTGAAAACGATGTTCCATAAAGGTGTCTACTGCATCCAAGAAAAATCCATCAGACATCAACTGAAACATAATAAAAATGTTCATTCACTATTTGAATTGAATTAATTAACACTCACGTCTGTAAATTTCTGAAACACTTCTGAATCTTTCAGGTTCACTTCACGGTTGCTGAAATAAAATTCATTTATCATACTCGTTACATTATTTTTTGTTAGCTCATTGTAATCCTGATAAGCCAATATGAGAGGAAGAAGACTATTTGATTCTCTTTTAATATCATCAACAAGTTTCGGGTTCCGGAGAAATGCTGAAAATTAAAAAAATAACAATATAAAAATGTCCAAGATATTTATTATCAAGAGCTTATGATGTAAGATGACAAATCCGTACAAGCATGGAGGTATCATACTCACATCTTTAGCCGTCAAAATATTTTTTGATTTATTACCAACACTAATTATTGCCCCTTCTGTTGATGTAATACCAATCATAAGTGGTATATCATTTCCTTTAGATATTTTCAAAGGGTCTTGGTCGAGGAATGCATATTCACTTTGTGGTTCAACTACAGGTGCCCAATAGATAATTGGATATCTATCCCATTTGAAAAAGTCATAGAAATGGGATATAATTTCTTTTGATGAAATACTACGAAGACACTTAATCATCTCCTTTACATCGTCCTCATCTGCTGGACATTTGATAACATCAGCCAATTTCCTGGCATTCCTGGAGGCAATTTTTCCATTTTGTAGGGCCCATATACCAAGATGAGTGCCACTTTGAGAAATTCCTCGGCGAAATAGTCCCTGTGAGAGTGGAGATATTGTGTGATATGTCACACTGGCACCTCCAGCACTTTCGCCAAAGATTGTGACGCTGTTCTTATTGCCACCAAAAGCGCCTATGTTCTTTTGCACCCATGTAAGAATTTCAACTTGATCCTTGAGGCCAAAATTTCCCGGGCAATCAAGAGTGTTTGTACTGAGAAACCCAAAAACACCCAGACGATAGTTTCCAGAAACAAGAATAACATCATGATCGAGAATATAATCAGGACCATAGAGAGTTTTTCCTCCATTTCCACTCATAAATCCACCACCGTGAAAGAAGACCATTACTGGAAGGGGATCTGCTGTTTTTGGTCTCTGTAGAAATAACGAATTTTTATGTAACTTGTAAAGAAAAAACATCATTTAACATTCCTCACTTGTGGTACATAGACGTTTAAATACAAGCAATCTTCACTGCCAACGGATGTATTACCGTGGAAGAGATAATCAAAGCTAAGACATCCGTTAGCCTCATTAATAGCCTCACGAGAACCCTGCCAAGGTCTCTTTGGAAGAGGGTTGCTAAATCTTAAGGCTCCTATAGGTGGTTCCGCATATGGAACCCCCATAAAGGCAAGAATTCCTCTACCCGAATGAGAACTCAGATATCGTCCAATCAATTCACCTCCATCAGGAAGAGTGACTTTCAGTGATTCCGATACACGAGCACTGTTTAATGCAAAATTTAAGGAAAGAACCGCCACAAATAAAAGTAGATTCATATTGCTGTTTCAGAAAACACGCACTGACTGAATATTCGACTTTGCATTAGAAACATTTTTATAGATGGGCTGGGCATCTTAATTTCAATAAAAAATCAAAGTATATATAATGATAATGAAATCTAACCTTTTTTTAAATAGTGTTATGTACGATACTTAATGTGTGTATAAATGCTCTACAGAGTTGGTAAAATGGGTGAAAGGTTATATATTCTTATTTCTTTATGTCTGATTATGATATTTAAAGAAAAAATTAGAATACTTCTAATTACATATACCTTATGTAACTTCGTTATAACGATATAAAGTACTATACCTATATACTATGAATAAAGTGAATTGGCCAAACAACCCCAAACTGATCAGGATGAAATTTTGTATAGGAATAAAACGCAGGTTAGGTTGGGGCATGGGCTACCTATATCCATTTTTTGCGGATTTTCCGCTTTTTATCAAGGAAATGTTAGAGGGTCACTATTTATGGTGGAGTTGGGTGGGACGAAATTGTCTATAGTCCTATTTCTTTCCCAACATCCTAACCTATTTAGATAACCCTATGGCTACATTACATACAAAATTGGCTTGCTCACAGAATTTACTGACGGTTTCTTTTTAGAAAAACAATAACCTATATTTAAAGTACTTTACCTAATAATATTTTACTTCCTCTTAGATTTTTTTACTGAACAACATTTTTTCAACTATTCATACAATCTAAAACTATATTTTCAATATATATTGTGTATCTTTTATTTTTTGCAAACTTTAACTATACACATTATAAATATAAAGATTATTACAACTAATAAGCAGTAGTAGACGAATCCAGGCATTGTTACTATTTCAGATGTTACTTGATATTTATTTCCAGTATAATTATTTGTGCAACGCAAATGGTATTCACAAGGGAGATCTGTGATACAATTTGTATCAATTTCATTATTTATTATAAATTCATTCATGGGAATACCATGTATTTCAGAAAATATATCTATTAATCTTTGTCTTTGTTTAAAAGAACTTCTAAATGTCAATTCTGTTGTTAGAAACCATGCCTCGACTTCCTTTGAGTTGCCAGGTTTTTCTATACAATTCCAAAGCAGGAGAATATCAAATGAATCATTAAAGAAAATGTTTGAATAAAACTGCCCAACGTATTCGCAACCTTTGTTTCTGGTATCCATCCAGGAGGGTGCAGGATTGTCTCGTTTGGGGCCATCATTGAAACTGAAAGCTATCGGGATTTTTTTGCAACCAATATCTGACCATCGCTGATTCACATCACAATTCATAGAGATCTCGAATTTTACAACTGTGTTAATAACACTGTCGTGGGATGTTGTTTCGTAACAAGGCATAGTGAAAATCAATTGAGATAAAGATGGTAACGGACTGTGAAACAAGCTGAAGGAAAAGTTCGATGCTGGTAAAAGAGCAACAGGTCTAAAAAATTGATAATTGAATCTTGTTATGTAATTACTACAAAATGGCATAGTTAAATAAAAATCGGACGAAGAAGAACACTTTCCCGTCAAAGTTATAAAATTCATTTGAGACACTGAAAATAACAAAAAGACCAGAGCAATACACAATATCTTAAATGAACTACTCATATTGTTATACTTTACTGTAATCTAACAATCCACGAATTGAGGATTTCTAGTTTTCTTGGCCTTTTATAAAAAATCCAAAGACTGTCCTTATTAGCAGTTGTAGTTCCTTCATTGGGTAAGATGTGTAACGTTTAAATGGAAAAGTTTTATATTACTCTCGACATGAAATAGGAAATGCGTCTTTTTTGTCATAAGTAAACCTTATAGGCGCACCGCACCATATCCTGTGGGGCTTGTGTGGTGGCGGAGTATTTCTCTCTTGCGGCTTGTTGGTCTGCCAGTGATTTATTAATTAGCGGTTAATGAAAAGTGGGAATAATTAGTATTCGAGGTCAGTAAATATAATTTTGAAGTACTAGACGGTTCCGAGACAAGGTGGTGGGTAAGGTTTTATATATCCGCAGTCTATCAATATCTGAGATTCCATTAGTTAATACAAAAATTCATCACGATTAGTTCTGTTTAATGTTCGACCTCTGTTCGGGCATGACCTTACATACATACAAAAAACGAATAAATGGTGATGAGGGTGATGAGTCATGTACGAGGAAAATTTGGCGGTTTAGGGATTTGGGAGTTATCTGGCTAATTTACATATGTACACTCTACTTTATATATTTAGATGAATCTAATGTAGCATGATCCAACTGTGTAGTATCTCTCTATACTATACAAACAAAAGTATTATACATATGTATTATATATACGAGGGTGACAAATATGTTTCTATAAATATGTTATATACCTACCTTTCTGGTAAAATAAAGAATTTGTAATTTGCTCTACAGAGAATTCTTTGTAACGATATTTCAATTTCTTTTTGTCTTTATTACTTCACTTTTACCACAACAGTTCAAATTTTTATATTAATTCACTGATATTCATATAGAATAGTACATTTCGTATTAACAATTTATAAAAGTTGGGAAATATTCAGTTATTTAACAACTATGGCGCTTGCTCTATTTACCAGAATCGTATTAAAAGCTCAATATGCAATTAAATTAATCTGATTGCATATTTGAATTATTAAAATTTAATTATAACAGTATTTGCTCTTATGTATAAAAAAATTCTACTGTGGGTATTCTTATACATTTTTTTTATATCTTGCAATATGATACATCCTTGCATTTAAACTGGTGAGATGTTTAAGAAACAATGTTTTATATCTTTCAATGGCATATACCTATGTATAAATAAAGATTTACATCATCATTGTCAACTTTGGTGGCTTATTAGAGAATTCTTGCTATTAAATTTACTTTTTTCTTGAAGCATTTTCTCGAAGTAGGTTTAATTACTTATAATTTATTTTTGTGCAGCTGGTATTTTCATAATAACATAAATTACACACTATGGTTCACTTTTCATTCTGAAGACCTCTTGAACTTTTTTGTGCCTAAGTAAAAAGCTTATACTTTTATGTCATCTTGAAGCAAACACAAAGACGATAAATTCTTATAAGGATGGTGATGTCACGCATGTTGATGAATACACATTCAAGTGAATTCACGGCACTGTCTTCCTTTTGTGAAACCATGCAATGATTTTGCCAACCTACGCTTACAATACAACTTCTTATCTAAATATATAAAGTAGAGTGTGCATATGTGAGTTGGTCAGATCAACCCTAAATTATCCAAAGTATGTCCAAAAGGTAGAAAATTACCCATTTCTAAAAAAACACAAATCGCGCAACAAAGTGTCAAGCCTCTTGTTAGGTACCTGCATATATAAATTAGAGAATACATTATGTGAAGAAATGGCAAGATAAATCAAAACCAACAAATCTTCATCATCGGATGAAACTCCCGAAATTTAAAAATACATGAACCTTTTTCCATACATCCCCTTATGATGTCTTGATTAAGGTGATGGAAGAACATTTGTTAAATAAAGACTTACTCAGGACTTTTGTGTTGAAAATGATAAGGTTCCTTACTTGAATCTATTACATTTTCTTATATGTACATACACACTTTAGTAATAATCGTAACCCATAGCCAAATGAGTCAGGCTGATTTGTTTTTGTTTTCATGGAAGTTTACAATCACGCAACAGACAACCTCATTCGGTTTAACGCATTCAACCCAATCAACTAACAAAGAAGGACAGTGGTGAGTTTTAAACGAAGCAGAAAGGGTGAGAGTATCAACTCAGGAATCAACCAATTTAACACGATGGCTTTTCTATACAAATACATTACAGCCTATACATCATCGACACACGATGTGAGTGCTAAAATTCTCTGGTAAAATTTCCCACAAACGAGAGAATCCGCACGTGAACTAAATTTGTTATGATAAAAAATATAAAATAAACCAGAATCAATATTTTTATACCTTACTTTATTTTTGCCCATTTAAATCTGATTTTTATTAAAAAAAAAACTATTTCACGAACTATTACACGTCTTGTTAGAAATCAGTGTAATGTAATTCAGAAGTTCTTAAAAATATATATGAGTGAAGAATATTGAATTTTGCGCAAGAACCATTTGCCTGAAGATGGATTGACGAGAAAGAAGAAAAGTCAATTACACTTATTTTGAGAAAATCAATTTTCCGACACAGACACTTCATTTATCTCATAAATACTAAATGCTTCAGAAATTCATAATAGCTACATGAAGCATCCCCCACATCTTCTATCCATGATAACACAAAAGGTGGCGTTCTTGAGAGATGAACAAAAAGAAAGTGAGAAGAGAAATGAATTGAAATTCTTTGAAAGAGGGTGAGAGTTGGAACAAGATACATGAGAATTCATTCAATTGCAAAACTCTGAGAAACTTTGCAATAAAAGTATTTATTAAATAAAAAATAAACTTTTCAGCTTTTTCTTTCAGAACCTGAACCATCTCTTTTTTACTGGTGGCTATTCAAAATGTGTCCGTGGAGAAAAGAAAATTGAAGCCATATGAAAAACCATAGAAAATTCTGCTAGAAATAATTTTAATTCTTTTATGGGTATATTGCCCTGTGATATATATCAACGCAGTAAGTACCGACAGTGGGCCTGGCCGTGGTGTTAAAGTCATGGACTCACATCACGTTGCCAGTGAGTTCGAGGCTAGGTCTGGGCGAAATATCGAACTTAACAATTGGGAAAAAATCAAACCACTCAATTGCACTCAACGAGCTATGCTGTTGTAGTGCTTCCACTGAGTATATAAGTTATATTTCAGTCTAGAAGTAAAATTTTCCAATTGTGCATATATACGGACCCACATGAGAGATAGAGATGGTCACTCTATCTCACCAATAACATGAAATGCGATTTACTTTTCAGTTGAGACCGCTTAGTCTCAAAGTACAGTATATGGTACATAGACTAGCACAGGTTAGATTTGATGTGCAAACGTATTTGGAATCCAGCAGGAAAACATATAATCGTATCTAAAAATACTAGTATATAGTCACCAAAGTGAGGATTCTAGTTTATGCATCTAAATGCTCTAAAAATGCTATACTTGCATTTAAATGAGAGGGAACATGTTCCAAAATTCAACCCAATAATGCGGCTGCTTGTTCGTGATGTCGAGACACAAGGCCATCAATTTTGAAGGGGACCATTTCAAAACTCCAGCCAGGGGTCAATACAGTAATAATATATTGGTTTAATGGGTTTAATCGGTTTAATGGTGATCAACTCCCAAGTTTTTAATCAGCGCTTAAATTAAGGTTTTTGTGCTACTTTAGTTTTGAACTACTGGATAATATGTATTTGCCAGGTATTCTCTGAATTCATAATAAAGTTAGGTTGTGGATGGGCCCACCATTCTTGATTGAGGAAATTCCAAGGGTGTAACGAATAGCAATCGATTGAAGTTGAATCTCATTTGAATAATATTTCACCACCTTACTCCTAAATCACCCGTAAATTCTTGTGTGAGATACGACCCGTGGGAAGTTTCAATAAAGCCCACCTATTTCTACGGTCATTTGAGGAGTCACATGGCAATTCGGTACAACAATCTGTGAGAAACATGAGAAGGTTTTGAAACACACAATTTGTGTTCGTGTTCGTCAGGTGTTCTATGTATCTAAATTCATTTTTTTTTATCCAACAAAATTGGTCACAGTGTAATGTATATCGCTACAAATATATTCCATTAAATTTAGCTACAATATAAAGGATCAGGTATCGAAAATGAGGTGAAAGTTTCACAACCAATTCACAATCAATTGAAACACATAGTGGCGTGAGTGGTAGAAGGAAAGAAAATATGTTTGTGAGAAGTAAATTGATTTTCACCATTATTTACACACTTTCAAGGGTGTAGATAAAGAGTAGAAAATGGTGATGTTTGACCATATACTTGAGTATATTCCAAAAGATAAAATTCAATGGTGTTCTAATATGTGGGGATGTAAATAAAACACCTGCTATATGGAAATTGTAAAGTTAAATCAAACAGCTTAACGCAAGTGATAGGAACAGGAATCTGACATAGAAAATCCCTAAGGTAAGCGAACATGAATATAATAAAAATAACCTTTCTTCTCCTTTTGTTGCTCACTGTTATAAAATGTATATACGAGCTTCACGCCTTTCTTTGCGTGTTTTGTGAAGTGTCTGTAGTGTCTAGGGTCATTTTAACTGATTTTGCTGATAAAAAGTCTAAAATAGGGGAATATTGTGATAGCTAGCGCTACATCTTAGTGATGAAAAAGTCGAAATTGTCTGAAAAATTGTTAAATTTCTATGAAAGTTACTAATAGGGGATGATGGGGCCTTCCTATAGTATGGGGTTGTAGTTGAACCCATTCTGATCAACCCTATCA
>CAKKOB020001726.1:2479-13925 GCA_918844115.2 Phlebotomus perniciosus
AGGGGAGGTGGGGGAAGTATTCATAAAGCCTATGTCCCAACCTGAGGTGCCCTCTATAGCTATACCAAATATCAGCCGGATCGGTTCAGCGGTTTGGCCGTGATGCGCGTACGCACTGACAGACAGACAGACAGACAGACAGACAAACATTTTGGAGATGGGTATTTTCGGACTCCTGGAGTCACGTCCGGTAGAGATTTAATGGTTTGGGGGTGATCAGGCCAATTCAGATATGCACACTTAGCTTTATGTATTAGGATCTTAAAGTCTTGTTGAAAAATCAATATTTAATACAAATTTTTAGAAACACCCTTTATAATCAAAATCCACTAAATATTCTTACTCGGTCAGCATAAAACAGGAAAGATGCTGATAAAATAAAATGGTAAACTGACACACCTGTCGATTAACTTTGTTGCGTCCTTCTTTCCAACACCAAACGCCACCAAAGACATGCTTTTCAGACTGGTCAATTAAGTGCGTTGCCCGGTAATTCTTACTCAAAAATTCCTTTGCAGGAAAATTGGCTTCAAATTGGCCCTTAAATGATCTTTTTCTATATTTTTTCTTTCTATTTTAGCAAAATTTTATAGAAGCAAGATGCGTGTGTGTGTGTGTGCAAAAGAATCTCTCTCTTTCTCTCTTGCTCTGCAAAAGAGCATATTAATTGCATAATGCCACGAGTTTGTAATTAATTATCGTGGGATTATTGTTTCGTGACTTGAGGCTGCAATCTTATGTGAAAATGTATGGTATTCTAACCATTGGATTATTTCTAACTTAGACTCATCTCCACGCCACTTTCGTGCCCTGAGAATTCTCCAACTAGTTATCCTCTGCTCGCCCTCCTTCAACATTGCCCAATTTCTCTCGGTGCAATGCCCAAATTTCCGTGCATCATATTCCCTCTGGCTGAAAGTGTGTGGGTGGAAAGCGGAAGTGGATGTTTAGAGCGGAGAGCAAGAGAGATGCATGTATGGCAAGAGTGATGCATTCAGGGGGCGAAGGTGGAAGAGGCTATGCCAAAAAAGACGTCCATCAATGCGCCGAATCGTTCGATAGAACATTATATTGGCTACACATTTCGACTGATGTGTATAATTTCCCTGAGAATCTTGAATTGTGTTGTCCAACTTGGACCACAATCTGCTTAATCTCTGGTCAAGCAACCGGAGAAAGAGGAGAATGGGGAGAAGATTGAGTGAAAAATGATTCTGAATCTAGGTCAGGATTTTCTGTCATACAATGTTCTTTTTTTTTCAACACTAGAACCACCGAAAATTATGTTAAGGAAAATATGAAATTATTTAAAAGCTGGGATAGGAGAACCATGATCGATGACTCCATGAATTGTCCATGTTTTGAAGAAATGCAAGGATATTTCAACGACCTTCCATTTGGTGAAAAAAAAATTCATTAATTTTAACAAATAAAATACGAATTAAAGGGCCTTCGTCTTGGCTGGATTGAAAGAGAAATCGGGAACGCTAAACAGGGTACAATTTCTCTGTCGAGTCCGCAAAAGAGCGCGATGTGGAGCGAAGAATGGGCACAAAAGTGGAGCAGATGGTGACGCGCGCTTCGGGAGTTGCTGAAGCGGCTGAAACAATGGACTTCAATGGCTACAAGTCGCCAAATTTGCAGCGAGGAGAGATCTTCGGCCCCACAACAAAGACCTCAACACTCGCGCTTCAGGTTTTCGCGAAAAGTCTCTTACATATGAATGGGGGGCGACCCACCATTTTCGACTTCGACTCACCAACACATTGAAGCGCGTTCAGGCGATGAAAAAACACCCCATTTGAGCGATTTTCTCCATCGCCATCACGCCAAATAGACTCGCTAGGACTCCAAAATAGTAGAAAAGGGGACATTTATGTGAAAACTTACATTTTTCTAGCTGTGACGTGGGGCGAAAAATCACAGAGAGATGTTCATTGAAGCCACTGGGCAGAGCGTGTGGCCGGAAATTGGGTGCAAACATCCATTTTGCACAGTTGTCTCCGTGGAGTTGGGTGGCTGCTTCTAGGAGGTGGAGAAAACGTCCGGGTGAGCCACACGGACTTCCTCACGATGTTACTTTTTAAGCCGTCTCTCCTCCTTATATGACCACAAACACAATCCGGGAGTTGTGTGCGCCCCAAAAAAAAAGGTAAATCCAAGTCTCACTTTTCACTGCCTCGCCAGAGGCTTGACAAATTATGTTTCCTTCACTTCCACTTGGCGTCACTTTTTGGCCAATTTCACGGAATTTTCACTCATGAGAATGTGTGCCATTCCCTGCGTCTCCATCTGCACACGGGAATCGGGAGAGATGAGAAAAAAGGCTGCTTTGCTTTTTCTTTACATAACAAAAACAGGGGGAAAAGCAGCCACTACGTTTATCACAATATCACCAAATCAATCACACCACCATTCTCAACACTTTAGTAATGTATTTACAGCAAAATCCTCCTTATTTTCATGGGTTTTTCCGTGGAAAAATGTGTCTAAAAAATCTACACTCACTCAATTTCGACACTTCGCAGTGCTCCAAAATCGGGTGATGGCGCTGTTGTCGCCGTCGGCCATTTTGTCACCCGAACGGGTGGCGGATTCTGAAAGCTTGTCGGTTTAGTACAATTGGCCGACAGTACTAAAAATGCTCATCTTCGAATTACGACAATTCAAATTACTTAACTGACACTAGGACGTAGTAGATTTTACACATATGAACAAAATACTGACCAAATGGATAAAAATTGGAGGTAATTGCTTTCCCAGACACTCCAGGCACTAATTTCTTGTAAAAAAGACTTTTTTTTACTTCATATTAATATTTTTATTTCTCATCTCTTGAGCAACAAAAAATCCTAATGCATTTACATTGAATACTGTTAGAAGGTATTTTATACAAAAATTGCATTGATATAATTCATGACTTTTTTCTGCACATAATATGTATATAGCCAAAATTCTTTTCATCTAATGTTGCTGAAGCACTAGAGAAAATCACGTTTCCTACCAAATAAATTATCATAGTTAATTTCTACCTAATCATCACATTTTTTTCTTCTTTCAATCAATTTCAAAAAATATCGATGAATTATCGTTTTTCTCTCATTCATCTTCGTCACTTAATCCTCTGTAACTCTTTCTTTTTTATTCATTTGGCCTGAGCTCAGTTGGTAGGTAAATTCTGTTGATCTGGTCGATGCTTGACCGGCACAGAGGACATCCGTCGCACCTGTAAGACAAAGAGAGAATCCCAATAAATATAATTATTTAATTTTATGTATAAGAATGCTTATAACTCACATTTCGGCGCACATTCTGCAACAGGCGACATGTCCACACGGGGCAAACATCGTATCAATTGACTTGTCCATGCAGACGCGACAGGTGAAGGCCTCAGAGATGCGATCGCTGACCATTTTCTCCATTTGTCCCCGACGAGCCTCTTGCTCCGCCAGCACAGCACCCACATCCGTCAGGCGACTGTCAAGGTCCTCCTGAGGACTTTCACTCTCCTCCGAACGCTTTATATCCACTCCCTGTGTATGAAGCACTCGCCGGGCATTGTCATACACCTCCCGGCACGTTCGCTGGATGTCAAAGACATACCTCTTGCCTAATTCAGTGTCCTCATTGAACATGGACACGATGGTGCCCTTGAGATCACGAATAAATTGTGTCTGAACGGCACTGCCGACCGTTTCGCAGGAGTAAAATGCATGCTTCTCCGTGATGGCACGATATAGCCCATGGGCAGTCCGATGGCAAGGCATCTTGAGGTCCAACTCACTGCTGGTGTGATCATGTGAGAGATATCGCAGTCTAAAGCTTCGTCCTTTGGACTTCACTGACTCCACAGCACTATAGGGAATTCTGCAAAACAAAAAATAAATTTTAGAAAACTTTTCGCTCTAACTAAACATTTCTCTTTACTTACTCTCTCTTCTCACTCCCTGGTGCATAAATTACGAGTCCGTGTGGTCCCACGGCAATATCCATTTGCGTCTGAGTGCCAAATTCACTTTTAGGCACATGAAAGATCTCCTCGCCGAATCCCTCAAGTTTCGAAATCTCCGCTAGGAGCCAGTATTTCGCCGACTTGGCGGGTAATTTGGTCAATTTGGCATGCTCTCGACTGATCATATTGGCAAAATCCCTCGGGATCGATTGTCCATCCACAACCTGTGGTCGAATGCTGTAGTAGACTTCATAGATTTGCTGAGGATCACATCGTTTCGGCTGACACACTGTCTCCGGTGTCTCAGAGCACTTTCTCTTCGATCCACGACGATGTTCCTTCTTCTCGCCACCGCCAAGGGGCTGACAAGTGGGTGCTGCACCCTGTGGTGTGGCATCTGAGTGCTTCACTCCATCCGCCTGGGCAAGCAGGGCAGCCAGGAGGGCGGCATTGTTCCAATCAGTCGCCAACAGACGATTCTCCAGCAGATCCTGACGTGCTTGCATGTAGAAGAGATTTCTCACGCTCTCCTGTAGAACAATGTGCACAGGAACCCAAAATTTCACCCTAAGCGCCAAACTATGATAGTTGCCATCGATACTGTGTCGCCCAAGAGGATTCCTCAAATTAATCCAGTGCCTATTGCGAGATTCTCCATCCACTGTGCTGCCCACCAATTGACCTCCACTATCCGTGAGAGACAGAGATGATCGGCGATTGTGCACTAGCAGTCCAAAGTATTCAGTTTCACAGACAATGCCCAAATCTCGCCACACCTGCAAAGAAGATGTGAAAAAGAAGAATTTAGTTAAGATTTCTTATTTTCACATTTTTTTCTTCATTGAAAAGAGAAATAACAAGTTCTAAACAATAGGTAATAAAAGTAAACGAAGATTGCGCAAATCAATTTATTGAACCTCTTTAAAAAAAAATTGGCAATTCATATGGGATCAAATTAGAGAAATGTTATCGGACAAAGTGCCACAGATTCATCATTTCCTCTGTAATTTGAACCTTATACTTCACCTCCCACAGTGTCTACAGAAACTCCCTATATATTAAATACCCAATAAATCATGTATGAAAATTTTATGGTGTTTTCCACCACTCTCTCGACACCTCTATTTACTTGTACTTGGGCGAAGGAAGAGTAAGAGAAGAAAGAGAATGATAAGACTTATCAGCGGCACTGTTTAACGCGTTTTAAAAATAAATATAGAAAAGAAAAAAAGGGGAACACACTTCAACAGAGAATTTTGAGATATGATGGGGGGAAAAGAAAAATAAACAATGTTATACCCATCTCTGTTGATCCATGAAATAATACTTTAACAATAATAATAAACTCAATTGCTTGTGTGATAGCAAATTTGTTCACTTGCTGGTTATTATTTTGTAAACAATTTTGCCACATTGCAATCTTCTTTTTTTCCGCACTGTCTTTAAGAAGAGAGACCAGCAAGAGGCGTGAGCCAATGAACTCACTGCGTGCTAATTATAAATCGAAAAAAGGTATGATGCTAAAATATCACATTTACTAAATGTGTTGAGACTCAGTAAAGGAGACAAAGAGATAATATAGAGCTTGCGGAGGAGGTTTTTTTCTTTTTCTTCTTCTCCCTCTTCTTAATTTCTCGCGATGGCCCAGAAAAACACATTTTGTGACCGTCTCTGATTTATAATCCCATTGCGAATTCACAAGGAATTATATGTCAAATTCCGGGAGTTTTGTAAATCAGTAATCTTTTTCCTTGAAATGTTTCCCCTTTTCTAGCTCTTGGCGAACAAACCCGGAGAGATATGCCATATTAAATAAAAAATAGAATATGTCAATTTCCTCGTTTATTTGCACTCCTCTCTACGCTATCAAGGTGCTAACCAATTCAATTTCAATAATATTTAATCAACCGGTTTTCTCTATTTCTCCGCATCACTCGGTCATTTTTGTCGTGTTGTGTGCAAATCATTTTTCTCACATAAGAAGTTTTTAGCGTCTCCTCCTCTTCATATGGGATGTGTTAAAATAAACTTGACTTTTTTTTTCTCTTCTCCCTCATATTATTCAGATGAGAATAAGGAAAGAAGTCTTTCTGTCAAACATGATCGTCAAGATTATTTTTGTGAGGCTTTTTATTAATACGGTCAACACGCAGCATTTACATAAAAAATACAACAATAAAATTATCCTTGAACTCTAAAATATTAAGTTTGTATTTTAAATAATTAATTCCTCTTGTTTTGCAAACAATGATTTTTATGGCAACAAGCGTCATACATTTAATGTGTATTCTTTCTTTTCCAACATGTCAACAACAATGAAAAATTATGGGTAAACAGAACAAATGAGATGTGTCGCTAAAAAGCACGTTTTTCCCAACTGCGCAAAACAACGATCTTTTTTCTTCACTATTAAAAACAGTACAAAAGTTTGAGTATTTTTAATAGATTTTCGTGCCCAAGGAGGAGATATTTAAAAAGATGTACACAAAACAGTTAAAAAGACGTAGGTACATCACTTCAATATTTCGAAAGAAGGCTTCCCAAGCCTCCGGAAGCTTTGAAGAGCCTTGATTTCATCAAATTGATACAAAATGATCTACTAAGAAAGTTAAGGGATTATTTGTTTATTTGATGTAATACAATCTCTAAAAAGCTGTTTTTAAACACGATTATATATTCAGTTATTTCTTGAGTTTGGATTTTTGAGAGCTTTAGTAATTTTAGAAAGCTTTGAACTTCCAAAGTTATTTCAAGTTAAGTTATAAAGTAAAACTTAACTCAAATGAAGCTCTGAAGCTGACCTTTAGGTCAGCTTTAGGTCAACTATAACTTTTAAGTTTCTGCAGATTTTCAGAAATACCCGTTAAATTTCTATATAAGTACACCACTTCTAATCTGACATCTCCCCCTTGTTACTAACAATAAAATATTTTTATCGCATCAAATAAGCCTGCACATAAAGAACTGTGAACGAATGAAATTACTCTGAAACCTATGATAAAGAGCCTGAAATTTAATGAAATTTTGATTTGAGATTTTCAATTTAATCGAAAATCGCTTGCGCAGTACATTTTCAAAATCATAATTTTTTTATTACTTTTTGGGCCGAAAAACAGCATTAAGGACGTAAACGTATCAAAAATCATATCTCCATCTGAAAAGTAATCAAATTGTCTAATTTTAAGCTTCCAAATTTTGGTTTTATTAACTTATTTAAGAAAGCTAAGTAAATTTCATAAAAAATCAATTGAATATTTAAAAAAATAAGCATTATTTTTCAATCCTAAACCGCTATCTCAACCACTTCATCACCTATTCTATTTGTAACACAGTAATAGCAACAATTTGAATACGCCGCATTGAAGAACAACAGATGATAATGTAATGATGGACAAAGGTTTGAGTTTGACCAAATTCCCTCATTTGGGATTTTCAAGGTGGATTAAAAGCCCATTAAATTACTCAAAGAAATTTCCAATTGAATCCAATGTAAAGACACCTTTCTTATCGTATATACTTGACCATCATGGGAAAGTACAAATCCCAAAAGCGTGAAAGAATGTTGATAAATCAATTTAGAACACGAACCAATACAAATGAAGGATATTTTCAAAAGAATTCAGGCAAGTGGATTAATTTTGAGTAACCTCTTTTTTATAGGTGGGGGCTGGGAAAAACCCAAAAACCTCTATAGAGGCTTTACAAGAAAATCCTCAATAAATCCCCTATCATAATCCTACGCATGACTGTAAAGTATGCGACACTCGTTCCTATAATCGCGTGAAGAGAAGAGCGTGAAATCAAACCCACCTTAATCATACTGACTCGTGAATTTCTTATGTCCACAAATCGCCACGACATTGATAATGAAAGAGAAAATTTTTCAGGTGAGTGTTTCTGATGACCGCAAATGTTATGAATACAATTGAGATCACTTTGATTAGATTTGGGTCAATCAATTCAAAATATCAACTCACAGTCTTTCCGCTCATCTCTGCCAATTGATCCATATATCAATTCACATCCGCCAACCGCCTATATTGCACAAACACTATATACATCCTAATACATAAAGCCAAGTGTGCATATCTGAATTGGCCTGATCACCCCCAAACCATTAAATCTCGACCGGACGTGACTCCAGGAGTCCGAAAGTACCCATCTCCAAAATGTTTGTGTGTCTGTCTGTCTGTCTGTCTGTCAGTGCGTACGCACATCACGGCCAAACCGCTGAACCGATCCGGATGATATTTGGCATAGGTATAGAGGGCACCTCAGGTTAGGACATAGGCTATATGAAAACTTCCCCCACCTCCCCTATCTGGTACCTCCCATACAAATTTACCACTTTTTCGACATTTTTGACTTTTTGACCACTAAGATGAAGCGCTAGCGGGTTCCGATGTATGACGGGAATGATAAGGGTAGTGTCCTCTATAACTTTGGGGCATAGAGAAGTTGCCCCGCCATCCCCTATTGGTACCTGTCATACAAATTTACCCATTTTTCGGGCATTTTCGAGTTTTTGACCATAAAAATGAAGCGCTAGCCGATCACGATGTATGATAGGGTTGATCAGAATGGGTTCACCTACAACCCCATACCATAAAAGAAGGCCCCATCATCCCCTATTAGTAACTTTCATATAAATTTACCCATTTTTCAGACAATTTCGACTTTTCATCACTAAGATGTAGCGCTAGCTTTTCATAATGTATGAAGGGGTTGATTGGGGTAATGTGGCCTGTAACTTAACATTATAGGGGATAGCCCCCTCCATCATCTTTTAGTACTTCCATACAAATTTTTGAGAACTTTCTGGCAAAATGAACTCAGTTGATATTTCGCCTTTTGTTAATTTTTTCCAACAAATTGTACTTCAAAAGTTTTGTTCTCAATTTTGTTTAATTTGTTAACCAAAAACGGAATACCCAAGTGTGTTTAGCGTATTAATGATAAAATGCGAAAAATTTTCAATAAAACGGACAATGAAATTTCAAAAATTAAAAATGATTTCTGGATATTTAAGACTTTTGAAGTATTTTAGGAAATTTGAATCAAGTGTTGTCCAATTGACCGAATCTCTACCCTGGGTTCCAAATTAAATGGCCCTAAAGAATTTAAAGAACTCACCTTCAACTTATCCACGCGTTTTCTGGCACTCCTGAGGTAATCAGCGTTTGCTTCCAATCCAATCACCGGGAAATTGTATTCAAAGGCCAAACAAGATGATAAGTATCCTTTCCCATCTCCTGCGTCAACTAGAACTGTTGGAGTCTCATCCTTTCTGCAGAGCCAGGATATCAAACGACAAGCAGATTTTACCTGAATGGGAAAGGAAAGCCTCATTAAAATCTGATTTCTAATAGAAAATCATTAGAAAGTTATTAAAATATAGTTCACGCCAAAAAATCTTACCTCATGCATTTTTTTGGGCGTCATAAAGTCTGAAACCTTGAGGGTTGACTCCGCTTCAGGTAACAAATCCTCCAGAGCGTCTGTTTCAGCAAAAGACGCCAAGCCATGCTTTTCCGCCTTTTCGAGGAATTCCCGGAGATTTGGATATTCACAAGCTGAATTTTTTGATAAAATTTCATGAATATTCTTCGTAATTTTCTCTTTGTTCCCCTCAAATTCCTCCCGGAGGGACTTTGGAAGCAATTCCCAGTGATTATTCCATAAGAAATCCACCACATGGCAATCAATAACGGTTTGATGGTCTTCCAAGAAGTCCATTGTCTCCCGGAGCGTCTCTTTTACCTTCCCGGAACTGCACATTGTCCAAAATGTGAGGTTAAGTTACGCTGTTCTGGAATTTTCCGAGACTCCTCCGTGCTGATTCTGATCCTCTCGCCACGACTTATTGATTTCCGGAAGAGTGAAGCTATTTATGAGGTTTTCTTACGGATTTCTTTGATGCGGAGATGATAAAACTGCGACGCCCCGGGAATCCAAACCACGCGGCCGGCAAAGCGCTTTTTTCCTTCATCCGGAGGCTCTCACTAATCAATTCTCCAACAAAACGTAATCACTAAACACTTCATGTTCCTTTTCTGATGGAACATGATCATTTAGAGCACTTTTTCCCAGAGAAAACTCCCTTTTCTCCCAGACAGACGCCCAACTTACTCTCTCAGAGCTCCATCACAAAATGAGACGCCATACAATCGCGTGAAGAAGCACCAGCGATATCCAAAGTACAGTCGATGAAAAACTGAGCAACTTTTCGATGTTTTTCGATGTTTGTCGCCATAACCTCAAAAATCCCAACATGGATTTCTCGTCACGAGCTAAAAGTAAAAATCCCAGCCAGGCGGTGTGCTTCTCCGAGGATCCCACCCTCAATCACATTGTGAATGAAGTGGCCTCATCCCATCTGGCCAAATTGAATCTCAACGCCGACCAGGATGACTTCTACGAGAAGGCCAAGCGCTACTGGTCAACCGTTCCACCGACGATTGATGGGATCCTGGGGGGCTTCGCTGAGGTCTCCCCACGTGACATCCAGTCCTCTAGTCAACTCCTGGGCAACATCTTCCGCCTCAAGCCACGACCCGGACGCAGTCGCGCCTTGGACTGCGGCGCAGGGATTGGGCGAGTCACAAAGCATCTGTTGATGCGATTCTTCGATCAAGTGGATCTCGTGGAGCAGTGCCCACAGTTTGCCGCCCAGATTCCCAACTATGTGGGCAATTCGGGGAAGCTGGGTGAGATCTTCCCGCAAGGACTACAGGATTTCACCCCCCAGGAGGGCAGATACGACGTGATCTGGACACAGTGGGTTCTGGGACATCTCACAGATGACGATCTCGTGGAGTTCTGGCGTCGCTGTGTGCGTGGATTGGCCAGGAATGGGGTCATCGTGATGAAGGAGAACACATCGTCATCCAATGAGGTGGAAGTGGACAATGAGGATTCGTCAGTCACCAGACCATTGAGACTCATCAGACTGCTCATCCGGGAGGCGGGACTCCGGGAGATTCGCATTCAACGGCAGGAGAATATGCCCAAAGGACTCTTTCCCATCTATATGATCGTCATGAGGCCGAGGATCCATTGAAATCTCATCCGTCGCTCCAGGACTTCCAGGACACCAAATGAACGATCAATAAACAAGTGATTCATATTTTTAGCATTTCTTGGGGAGGAGGACAGGAGAGGGAGTTTCTATGGCAACTGAGGGCATTCATTTTCGCGATACCTTCCTTGGTCAGAAAAATTCCCAGAAAAATGCAGGGGGTTATTCATATAGAAATATCACTGACAAAAACTGAAGGTTCCTCGGATTTCGCAAAATCTTTTTGATTTCGCCGTTTTACGAAAAATTCCTTCGGTTTCTCAGGATTTTGCAAGGGATTTTGCGAAGAATTTCTTAGATTTTACGGAATTTCGAGAAGAATTCTTTGCATTTCTCGGGATTTCACGAAGAATTTCTTGGATTTCTCAGGTTTCGGTAAGAATTCTTTGGTTTCTCGAAGAATTTCTTGGATTTCT
>CAKKOB020001727.1:0-14332 GCA_918844115.2 Phlebotomus perniciosus
GGAGTGTGTATTGGATTAGCCCGACTTGTCAAAAATTCATTATTCGTATGTGTTCCCCAAGTGCGGAATTCATGGGTTTTTGCATACTCGGAAAGAATCATGTTTTTGGGGATGATGGCAAATTATTTCATACAAATCAAATGAATCATTCAAAAGGTGATAAAAGAAAGTATCTATAGTGAGAGTTTCAGGTAAATTGATTGAAACCCGAAAAAGTTATTAGCGACTAAAGTCTTAGGTGTTCCTTGGGTCATGCCTCCACCCTATACCATAATTCCTTTGTAACTATATACAATACACACTTCTGCGGTCGTGGAGAGTGTTTTTAACACTTTTCAATTAATTTCATCAGGGTGAAAATTGCTAGGGAAATCGCACCGCAGCTTTACAAGGGCTAGTAAATCACAAAAGATTTTACAAGAGAAACTTAACCTTTGATCTATTATTTTCAAGAACTTGCACTGCGAAACCCCTGAAGCTCTCTTCTCGGAATCGCACATAAAATTGAAACGAAACAACTTTGTGGGAATATTTACACTTGGATGATTGACATGCACAGAAATGTGCTATTTATCAGAGAAATTGCATTTTAAAATGTATTTCATTGGAGAAATTCATTGGAAATACCTCAAGGGAAAACCTCCCACAGGGATTTTAGTATAAAACTGCAAAGAGGTGGGTAGAGAGTGAAAATTATAACAAGGTAATAAGCTCAGTGCTTTTGGGGAAGAACTCTTTACGCTGAGAGAAAACTTATTACATAAATTAATGGAATTTCATATATTTACGCTAGACCTGCAAAATGTGCAACGATTTAAAATATATTTTTCATAATGCACTCCACAACTTCACTCGATGCTCAACCTTTTGAACTTGAAGGAAAGAAATTCGTAATGGGATTTCCTTTAACTCACAAGAGTTTGCAAAAACTAGCACATGTAGCAGAAAGAGTTCTTTTGAGACTTTTCTATTCACAATCCTCCGGTGTTGTGTACTTGTCCTTTTAATCTACATAATTTGTTTGAACAAAAATCAAGAGCAGTAATGTTAGATATTCTGCATTGTTGAAGAAACTTTTGAAACTTCCATTTCCATTTTACAATGACACAATAATTGGCTAACATACCAGAAACTCGAGCTCACTATTAAATAAGTTTTTATGAGAGAAAACTCTATTATTGCACACTTTCCCAGAATTGGTAATTTGCGTAAGTATTTTAAAATTAGAAACGGAAACTGTACAATTATACCCTCAATTTAATTTATTGTAACATTGGTCTTTTTGTAATTGTGGTTTATTTTTAGAAAACGATATTTATTATAGTTTTATTGTTGAAGTGACTTTTTATGACGATATTGAGCTTAAAGCAATGAACTATAATATATTAATCCCGAGAGATGATATTATAGAATTAACTATTAGTATAGGTAAGTATAGATCGCATGAAACACTTGAGAGAAATGCGATGCTAAGATATTAGTTCCGGCATTGTCAAGAGCTTATTAAATAAGGGAACTCAATACCTCGCATGTAATAATCTATTATATGTATATGTAAGTGGTTTTACCTTAAACGTGTACAAGAGAAATTTTAAAAGAGTTTTGGGTTTATTAAGCTAAAGTTTCTAGCTGTTTTCTCTGCTAATTTAATCTCTCTGTGAATTGGAATTCTTTGAACTTGCTTGGAAAATGTTCTAGCGAAAATCCTTCCATTAGGGAATATGAAGAAAGCAAAAAAGAGCGCCTTTCGAGATTAACTAAAACTTGTGCAATAGCTGTGATATAAAATATTTTTGAGAGAGCTTTTCTCAAAATTATTTCGTACTGCTAATTAATTGCACTTTCTACTCCTTGATGGCAAAACACAATACCTATGGTGAGGAAAAAGAAGAGTTCATGTGAGAGGAGTTTTTTTTGCGCCTCAGCAACTCTGTTGCTCATGGTTGCTCAACAATTGTGTGTCGAGTGCCATTGAGAAATTACAGAGGATAATGCATGAGCTCATGTGGAGCTTTTAATATGATTTCCATGTCTTACAGTCTCTGCAGGAGTTTGCTCAACATCAAACACTTACATGGTTCGATGCTCACAACAAGAACAAGATGTATTTCAAACGAAGCGAACAATATTTCAAGTCCTGTATCGAATAGTAATCTTTCTGTTGGAAAAAAGAGATACATTATGGGAAGTGAAGGCAAGTTGATGGACTGCAAAGTAAAAGAGTGGTTAAATTATTTTAAATTATAATATTTCTTTATAAGATATGTTAATTGATCGGTTTTAGGTACTTGAGAATTTCAAATTTTATGCGAAATCAAAAATATTAAAAAAAAAAATAATCCAGCCTCAAGTTTTAAACAACTTGAGAAACAACCTATAGACTAGCATTATCTTTCATCTAGCCCTATTTTATATACGCTATCTTTATCCATTATCCCAGCCTTATTCTTCAGGCGAACTTAATCCTTTATGCTTTAACCTAACTTTATGCGTTAGTTTAGGCTAAGCTGTATTGTATACCAGCCCTAAACTTAACCAGGCTAGCCTTAGGTCTTCCTCTTAAAAAAATATGATCATTTGTTAACTAGAAAGTAAAACTACATATAAAACCCCTTGCAGATATGGCTCTACAAATTCTTCTAACCAAATAATCAGTAAACCATTAAATCACGTCAACTTTCTTACAGTTCCCCTAACATTCTCTCAATATTTTCTCTACTATAGAATCTCTTTCAAACTGGGATTGTAGCATAATCAAGATGCAGGTGAGTAAAAGTTGGGATGGAAAAAAATCCATACCTAAATGTATCCTATTCCTCGGTGATTTGCACAGAGCATGAAATATGAGGATAGCTTTGAGGATCAATTTTCCCTCTCTAAGGGCAAAAAAGTCTTTTATTTTCTTTCATTATATTTCCTCCCTTAGGTAAAATATATGCGAGAGGCGTTTTACTGATGGGCTACCTTTTATTTAATGTTGCGAAACATGTGTCACAATTACTGCATCATAAGGGGACAATCTCATACTGCTCATCAACTAGTATAAGTAACTTTGCCCAACTCCTACTCTGCGTCCAATTCAAAGTCACATTCGTGGAAAATTAATTGGCATGGAGCTTGGTTGTTTCTCTACTCTGGGATAACCAACATGGTGCATATGGATGTTGCGTCTGTTTTCTACACAATTCTCGTCTCTCGTTTACAAGTTCCGGGTATCCAAGAGAACAAGAGAGAAGCCGTGAAATTAAAAGTGGCGCTCAGACTAATGTTTTTCATGGAAGAGTTGAGGAATATTAAAATTAGTGGAGAATGCTCAAAACACTAATGAATAAGAAAAATACAGAAAATAAATAATTCTGTTTAATGATACTTTAGAAAAAAAATAGAGAGAAGCGATTTGAAGTATAATTTCAAATAAAGGCGCGAAGTAAATAAAAATTAAATTTACAATCAGCATAAAATGTGGGGTTAAATGAAAATAAATCTCCGGCTGAATGTGTATAATGTAATTGGCTCTCACCTCCTACTCGAAATGATATAACAGGCATAGAATCATGAATTAAATTATCTGCAAACATGGGCAAATGCTACATAACTCATGTAATATGCAACATTAAAGAGAGATGAGAGAGGAAATAAATATAAATTTATAGTCCAGTTGTAATTATGTAACGTTGTCGGTGCCACAAAAACACTTCACTTACCAGTGAAAATTAACTACCACTAGAGTGTTGAAAAAGAGAGTTATGAGCAGTGATGCACACGTGAATGATTCCACAAGGACTCTTATGTGTGCAAATTGGCAAATATTGCAAAATATCACAGGTGAAGGAAATACAGGTGTGATAACACCTGAGGACAATTCAAATCAAGATCAAGGATCAAATAATTTTATTAAAACATAAAAAATAATCCTATTCTCTCTTAAATTAATCCTTTTAATAAATAAATTCTAACCGACATTATTAATTAATCAATCCTACTTAACTAAAATTGAATTACGCAGAGAATTTTATAGTATCGCTGTGATATTTTCACAAATTTTTCTTCAATTTTTCATTTAAATTCTGAGTACACCATTAATTTTTTCCACTCTACCTAAATTGGAAAAAGGGGAAAAATATTAATTTTTGAAGAGTTCATAGTCAGATAAAATTTACTCATGTTCGATTGTACAAATACGGTCAAAGGATTCTATAATAATAAGTGAACTGGAATTAATATTATTTTAATGAAAATAGAGCTCATATAAACAATGATTAAAATTTTGTAATTTTTCCCACGCACTGCTTAATTTTATTGCAAATTTGTTGATATGGAAACAATCCCTATCTACTGATTTTTTTTATCCTACAGGATATTTTTCAGAATTTTAAAATGAAAAACTCTTTGTCTATTAGTGCACTTGTTATTTATCTGAAAATTTTTCCTCCCATATACAAAGTCTAACTGCTAAGGGCACTTTCATGAAAAGGTTTCTCCCAACAAAAGAGGTGGTTTTTTCAGCTCAAAATGGCACAAAAACATTTTGGTGGGAGTATTATCAGGTGAAAAAGGAAAAGAGCATATACTTTGAACAACATTGGCCAACATTATTAAAGAGTTATTTTTTCCGAAACATGTTTAAAATGTCCAATTAGCTTTTGTGAATATTTTATCAGACAACTGATAGCAGTTTTTGCCTTGCATTTTCACTCACATAGCTCACATAGCCATGTCTTACATAATTTTGTGAGCCAGTAACCATTGACCCAAAGCATTTCGGAGATTTTACCAGACTCTCTTCTTGTCCCGATAACTTTGTCTCTAAAGCAATGTTGCGATGTGAGAGGAAAAAACCCGGCTTGTGACTAAAAGTAAACGATTGAGAAAAATCAAGAGCAAATATTGATGATTTTTTAATAATAAAAATCCATTATATGACGGAAATCAATATTTCACAGTTTAACTATGGTAAATTATTTGCTAAAGATGATAGTTTTTGGAGTCTGATTCATTGAAAAATCAATATGTGAGCATAATTTTAACGATGCAAGTCAAGAGAAAAAAAATATTCAAATGACACTGAAAAAGATGAACTCTAAGCAATAAAAGAAACCGACCTAGACACTGAAACCTCGTCTCTAGCTTAACAGGTTTCACCACCTCTTGAAAGAATCTTTGCATAAAATTGACCATGACAATTTATAAGATTCTGAATGATTCTGAAAAATGATTCTTAGCTTCTGCTAAAATATAAAATGTACAAGAAGAGTCTGAAGGCACTTGTTTAATAATGCAAATATTGAGAATCTCAAACATACGGAGATAGTAAAAACCACTATAAGCTATCGATCAAAATATTGCTTTTCCTGGAATTAGTGTTATCATGTTTTTGTGAGATTCGTGTTTACACAGTAATTTCTTTGGGATTTCCCGGATTTTCATAAAATATGCACAAAGAAATTGCACATTCGGTCACCGATATACCGGCAAACATGATACTAAATAAAATCGTAAATAAAAACTGCCATTATCATAGGAGCAAATAAAAAAACACTTAAACATGTTGGAAGAAGTTGTGGCGACACGGAGGAGAGAAAAAACCCCAGTGATGTGGTCTTGTGTATTTAAATGAAATAATAAATTGTCCGTAACGAAGTGACTGCTTCTGTATAAAAGCCTGATATGATGCCTGAAGATGCTCAGTTGGTTCTCGATTTTCAACTCACACGTTTCTCAAAGTTTATTTTTTCCACATCAATTTCAGTGTTAACAGTGCAAAATAGTTATTTAAAAGTGAAGAAAAAAAATTATATTCAAAATGGAATCTCAATGTGAGTCTCAATATGAATCGATAGGAGTATTTTTAGCCCGGTAGATTCACACTTACGTGTGAGCCAGTGTTCAATTATCTGATAAAGAGTCTTCTACCCTGCATGATAACATATCGTGGAGACTGATAAAATTCCACCATTCGATTTACCAATAAAAGCACCTCTTTCTGGCACCTTGCAAACCATTTGTGTTCCCACAACGGTGCTGTGAATAGTGTCTCCCAGTGCAATTTTTTTTAATTTCTCTAAGGTATTTCAAGTTTTAATATCGCAGAATACAGATGTATAACGACAGTGGAGAGCGAAAGTGACGATATTCGTGAAATGAAGTTATATATTTGCTCAATTCTGTGTTAGAAATCAAGATTGGTTATTTTTTTGAAAATCTATGACATTAAGAAGTCGTAAATTGAAGCCTCAAATTTTCTAATTATTGTGCTACGAAAGAAAATAAAAGTGACAACGATTAATTCTTTCGTACGCCACTGTAAAATATTATTCTGAACGAGTTTGACTGCTCCCAAGGAGGGATTATCTAATAAATATAGAAATATTGTGTTTGAATATTAAAAAACAACTTGAAAATCACAATAAAACTCTTTAGGAAACAGCTTTTATAAGTTTAATAAAAAGAAGTTAATGGAAAGTGACTTTACCGGGTGTTCCGACATTTGAAAAAGATAAAGAAAATAGTTTGAAAAAAAGTTTTATAACTCATTCCTGGAAAAGCTATGATTTTGCCAGGAGATAATAGTTTGTTCGCATCTGCCCCACTTTTCCGTTTATTGGTTCGGTTGGTTGGCAAAACATCAAGCAGATATATGATTTTTAGGGGATGGCCGATTTATGTTAAAAAATAAAGGGCATGATTATCTCTGAGTCAACTTAAGGGCGTTCACCGTAGACACGAATTCTCTATCAGACCATTTGACCTCTAGGCCTATAACAGACAAATACACGGGCAAACAGATTGACAAATAAGCCACGGAATACCATTGATTAAGGAGTTAAGGAGCTGATATCATAAGCAAAAAAATTTCTTATATAAACGAGTATTTCTATAGACTTTGAAATACATACTTCGAGACCACGTCTTATCACGATTTGTAAGATACTCTTTTTAAGAAGCATTTCAAGTTCTTGAAAAGATCGTGTGCATTATCAGAATTTTATTATTATTTACATTATTTATTACGTAAAAACCCAAGAAATTTTTCAAACGATTTTGTTTCCTCTTTTATGACATTTCGTGGTTTATCAGTAAATGCAGTGACGTAATTAAATCTATCTATATACATAATTTCAATGATTTCAATTAATGATTTTTAAATTTTCGTTATCAACATTCGTTTTATGTCTCATTAAAAAATAACATTACAAAAAATGCCGGGGAACCTAATTCGTGCAGCGCATGTTAAGTTTATTTTTTGAGTTTAGCAATTTCTTAAGATCTTTTTGAAAATTAGGTCAACCAACAAGCTTTAAAAAATTTGTAAAGCTACTGGAAACATTTTCAAGATTACCACGTTTTATGTCTCTAATTTTGACTCTTTATACAAAACAACAAACAACGTATTGGGATTGGGAATCCCATTCAAAAGCGAGTAAATTTGAAAATGATATGAATGCCCTCTTTCACTTCATGAGAGAAAGAATTCAAGGTCGCAGCTGTCATAGACGTATGCGAGCCGGGGAATTTTTATGTTTTCTGGTAAACATTCATACGCCCCGATTTCTGTATTCACGAGATATACAAAGGCGAAAAAAGTGACTCATTCTCCAATACAGAGATTGCGTCATTTGAGCGATAAAGTTTTGCCGGAATAGATGAAATTCAGTCTTTTGGTGGTGCTCAAGAGAATAAGATCTGGTACAGGCTAAATCCTTATTCCTCGCGAATTAATTTCAGTGATCATTGAAGAGTGAACATTTCTGATTAATTAATCTTTTCTCCAGTGACCGCTTTTGTTCTCCTACTCGCAATATCCAGCACAATGGCCGATCCAGTCCCAGTGTCCAAGAGCTTCTCCAAGTTCGCCATCCAGCTCTATCAGGTGAGTGAGCTGTTTAGCATTTTCAGGGACTTTATTAACTCGATTAATTTGATTTTTTTTATAGCAATGCGTTGCCGAGAAAGGCGGAAACGTCATCATTTCCCCATTCTCAGTCCAATCAGCTCTCAGTTTGGCCCTCATGGGTGCCACTGGTGAGACTGCCCGTGAGATGGCATCAACCATGGGATATGCTGATCCCGACAGGAATGCCATCGCCGACAATTTTGCTTCCCTGCTCTCTACCTACAAGGACAGCCCTCAGCTGAGGATCGCCAACAAGGTGTACGTCCAGGACAAGTTCCACGTCAAGGCGCAATTCAATGAGCTGGCCACGAAGAAGTTCAACTCCGAGGCTCAGAGTCTTAATTTTGCTGACAATGTCAACTCCGCCAAGACCATTAACACCTGGGTTGAGGAGAAGACCAATGACAAGATTAAGGATCTCATCCCATCCGACGCTCTCGATCAAGACACGAGAATGGTCCTGGTCAATGCAATCTACTTCAAGGGATTGTGGGAGAACAAGTTCAAGCCTGAGAACACCAAAAAGCTGCCTTTCTGGACTTCCAAGGACAAATCCGTGGATGTTGACATGATGAACACGAAAGCCGTAGGTTTCTTTCTGATCCTTAATTGATTGATTGAAAGCTGTGATTCTTCCTGATTCACAGATATTGTGATTGGAGGATATTTAACGTTATAAATTTTTGGGGGAAATTAAGTGTAGGGCATCACTCTTGACCAGGAATTCAGTGATGTTTCTGGATTTTGAGCCATTCGGATATCTTAGGGAATGAAATCGCTGATAGGTTGAGTAGAATGGGAGCCAAGAAAAGATTTAAAACCCGAACCGTCATTTAACCCACAAATTGCTGACTCTTATCAGAAAAGCGCTAAGGAGAGTTGTAGGAATGTTTACAGGACATTGGTTGAACCTGGGGGCTTTGGGAAGTGGAATGGAAATGCTAAGATAAGTCAAGTAATTTTGAAAGCATTCAAAGTAGATAAGGAGCTTTGGGAAATTCTTCCAGAGCCAGGAGCTTTTGAGGAAGTTCCTAAACATTTAAAAATAAGCTTAATTAGCTGAAAGCTTCTAAAATTCTAAAGAGCTTTTGCATATTTTCTTAAAGCTTTCATAGAAAAACTTTAGAAGCCTTTTTCAAAAGCTTTATTAGAAACTTTTCTTAGTAAGCTTCAGGAAGCTTCCTTATAAAGCTTCAGAAAGTTTTATTAGAAATCTTAAGATTAAAAAGCTGTTTAAAGCATTATTAGAAAACTTTCTTAGTTAGCTCTAGTAAGTTCTAGATAGATTTCATAGAAAGCTCTAAAAAGCTTTTAGAAAACTCTAGAAAGCTTTCTTGAAAAGCTTTTAAAGGTTTTAAATGCTTTCTTAGAAAGTTTGAGCAGGTTTTAGTATAGAAAATAAAATTGATAGGATGAAAGCTCCTGAAAGCTTTCGAATTTGAGCATTTGGGAGCTTTTGTACAAAATATGAAAGTGCTCTACGTCTTTTTGACCATAATATCCCCCTTTGGATTTATCAAAAACCCATTTATGCAAAAATTCTTATCAAATTCCGAGTCCACCATAAAAGAATCACAGCTCCATAAGCTGACCAAGAGTAAGAGACTTACCATGCGTTTTCTATTTTAGGACTTCAAGTACGGAGTCTTTGACGACTTAAAGGCCGTAGCCTTGGAGATGCCTTACAAAGATTCAGATCTGTCCATGTTGATCATTTTGCCAAATGAACGTGATGGTTTGGCAGATCTGGAGAAGGCGCTCGGCAACAAGGATCTGTCTGACATCACTAAGAACATGTACAAGACTGAAGTCATTGTGCATCTCCCCAAGTTCAAGATTGAATACAATATTGAACTTAAGAATGTCCTCACGAAGATGGGCATGGGCACGATGTTCGGCAATGCGGCTGAGTTTAGAGACCTGCTGGAGGAGGATGAGCCACTCAAAGTGTCCAAGGTGATCCACAAAGCCTTCATCGAAGTCAATGAGGAGGGAGCCGAAGCAGCTGCAGCAACCGGTAAGTCCCTTTTTTTTATCAAATTTGCCAAAATGCACGTTCAACTCCTTATTTTGCTTCCTTATTTTGGGGGTTTGGCTTCCTGATTTATATGGATAACTGGAGAATTCACCTTCTCATATAGAGCATCATGTCATATTCTCAAATCTTACATTGAAATCCATCTTTCTCAGGGTTGAAAGTAAGGCTAAAGCGCAGCCTTGTTGAGGGCGATCGAGAGCTTTTTATCGTGGACCATCCGTGTAGGTTCTATTTGATGGCCCCAAAGGATCATTTTGCGATTTTTGAGGGAAGTCTCAGTGATTTTCCCGCTGATTCTGTCTCCGCTCACGATGAACTGTGATAACTCAGACATTTCCACAAAAGACCTTTTCTCGAAATAAATGTATTATCTCTTTTTCTTTTCACTAAAAAAATTATTTATTTAATTTCGCGATATTTCATAAAGTCAAAAAAATCTCTCGCGAACTTAAGATCAAAGATTCAAACCATCTGGGATCGTTTTTGAGGGGAGAAAATAGATGGAAGTAAATACAAAAAGAAAACGTTACTTTATTGCCTTTAAATTTGAGATTCTCTTTTCGGTTTATACCTTCGCATTTTTTATCACCTTTCTCACGTAATTCCGGGCAGAAAAAAAACCACAAGTTTACCTGCTGAATTATTGATTTTGTGCAATTCTCTCTCATCTGTTTACATTGTGTTACCAAAATATTTACAGTTGAGTAATTTTCGTATAATTGGTTTGCTCTTGTGTTTTGTACACTCAATGGTTTATGATGAGAATCTCTTGAGTTCTGTTCCCCGCACATCACTCCATTCTTCATCCAAACTTTATACCTACCATCACAGGAATTGTTTCATATGGAATAGTTGAATTTCGAATTTTGCAATAATTCCATATAACCTGGGCTTGGCTCTTATTAAATTTGCAATATCTGGTGGTCACTTATATTCCTTTGAGAGATTCAAAATGGAACATTGATAAAATAATTGAATGAAATGAATGAATTATTGATAAATCATTAGTTTTCCGGATTTTCCACTTTATCTGCTTTCTAATTTAATCTACATTCTCCAAGACTCTTACTTGGTCTATTGAATTTATTGAATATTGCCATGAAAGTTTGGGTTTAACACAATTTAAGTTTGAACTTTCGATTTACAATTTACAGGGATAGTAATTTTCACGGAAAGTCTTCGAATTTCGTCGGAATTTAAAGTCAATCATCCTTTTGTGTTTGCCATCTTAGAGGGTGGCTCCACTTACTTTATTGGATCTATCAGAAGTCTATGAATTTATATCATTTGCTAGAGGTTTTAACAAAGACGTTTGGGAGCAGACTTGCGGTGCTTTCCATAAAAAGTAATATGAAAAAAATGTACAATTTTTATCTAAAAACACTAACCGATACTCATATTAATGATTTGAGAAAGAAATCAATTGGCATTAGTTCAATTTTTTATGTGTATTCCACAGGTTTAACGATAGTTAGAAAGACTGCACGTGTCTCGCAATCTGAAACCTTTATGATTGACCATCCATTTTTCTTTGTCATTAAGAATAATGGTGGAAAAGCACTTTTCAGTGGAAGAGTTCAGCAATTCAAATAATTACAAAAATTGAAAGAAAGTACCTACCTAACAAATTTTGTAACATTATTATTGGAATCTTACATTTTTGAAAATAAATATTTTGTATTTGTCTAAATTCTAAATTATTTTTCAAAAACTTAATGCGTTGATTGCGCTCTATTTAAGGTTTGGCAACGATAAATTGTCCCAAAAATATTATATATTAGTTGAAATTCTACTCGCTTGAAATCTTACCTTCCTGAAATTTAAAACTCTATCATTTTTAGACATTTTTCGGCATTTTTTCTGTAGATTTTGTCTAGAAGTGCCTATTTTCTAAAGCCTTCACGGAATTGAGGTTGATTTTCATTCTGATTTTTCGATGAAATTTTCAAAAAATATTAGTTTGCTGAAGGAATCAAATTTGATTTTTCTGCAAAACTATTAAAGATTTTTGTTTCCATCTTGACAATAGATTGTGCATGTATTTTGGTTTTACAAGCTTTACCGACGCAAAATATAATAGTTTTTTTTTCTGAATACAAGTTTTGCAAATTTTTTGTAAAAAAACTGTTACAAATTGTTTCAGGAGTTCTATTTATGCTGACCTCGATGCCATTGCCTAAAAATCCTTCAAGTTTTAAGGCAGACCATCCATTTTTTGTTGCTATTAGAAGGGAGGATAACATTATC
The DNA here is from genome assembly GCA_918844115.2 of Phlebotomus perniciosus. Lineage (NCBI taxonomy): Eukaryota > Metazoa > Arthropoda > Insecta > Diptera > Psychodidae > Phlebotomus > Phlebotomus perniciosus. The sequence goes on from CAKKOB020001727.1 coordinate 12,180, forward strand.
TTTGCCGCCTCAATAAGAAACTTTTAATTGATCACTGTTCACATATATTAAAAAAAATGTCCTGTGAAAATCTACCTCAAACATTGTAATTTCAATAAAGATTTATTTTATGCTAATATAATTAATTTTTTGAGATTTTTGGAAATTCGCCGCCGTTTTCTGTTTAAACTTCCTTCTTATTTTAATAAACTTTGAAAACTGTCAGCAAACTAAAACAAATACTCGCAATATATTTTCGATATTCAAAATGGACCTGAAGAGCTTTTGCTTGGCTTGGGCAGTTAAAGCATCCTTTAAAAATTCTGGGAGTATTCTTTTGCATATTCTGAGTATTAATTTGCGGAAAAATTGAATTATTACAGCCGTCATCTTTATGTTTGGATCTGCCCCAGGACCTGTGCGAAAACTTAAATTCACTGTCGACCACCCATTCTACTTTGTCATTCACAAAAATTCCGAAACTTCCGATATTTCTATCTTTAGCGGAAGTGTTTCAAATCTTAAATAATAATCTGGGTTTTTCGTAAGGAATCTTAATGCGATGTTATATGACTTTTTGACTATATAATTGGCTCTTTAGAAAATGATTATGTAAATCAAATTGTTTCAGGTATACTAATTGTGTTGGATTCTCTGCAAATTCCTATTGATCCCTCAGTTTTTAAGGCAGATCATCCATTTTTTGTTGCTATTACAAGAGAGGATGATATTATCTTTGCTGCTTCAATAAGAAACTTCTATAGTTTATCATTGTTCAGATAAATTAAAAAAAAACTATTGCTCTGTGAAAATCTACCTCAAAAATTATGTTATTTCAATAAAGTTTTATTTCACGCAATTGATGCTAGATTGATTTTTTGGTGAGATTTATGGAAATTTGAATTTTTTGGCTGAACTGCATATTCTTTTTTAATAAAAACTTAAACTGTCAGAAATTTATTATTTTTTTTAACAAGTACTTGATGAGATTATGCTTGGCTTAGGCTGTTTAAAAGTTCTGACTAACTTTTGGGATAATTAAAAAAAATTCTAATCTCAGTTTGAATATTAATTTCCGGAAAAATTATAGGTATCTTTATGGATGGATCTGCCCCAGGACCTGTGCGAAAGCTCAAATTCACAGTCGACCACCCATTCTATTTTGTCATTCACAAAAATTTTGATACTTCTATCTTTAGTGGAAGGGTTTTATCGGTTTTATTATAAATCTAAAAAAAATTAATCTCAGTTTCAAGAGGAATCTTAATGGTGGTGCTTATAATTAGCACTGCAGAAAATGATTAAGTAAATGAGATTATTTCATGTGTATACTAATTATGTTGGCTTTGGCATTATTAGATCCTCAAAGTTTTAAGGTAGACCATCCATTTTTTGTTGTTATTACAAAGGAAAGGATGATAATATTATATTTCCTGCTTCAATAAGAAACTTTTAGTTAGTTGATCATTAATTCAAATATATTAAAAAACTTTTGCCCTGTCAAAATCTACCTCAAAAATTATGTTATTTCAATAAAGTTTTATTTCATGCTATTGATGCTAGATTGATCTTTGTTGTTGAAATTTTTGGAAATTTGTCTTCTTTTTTTGGCTGAACTTCTTAATTTTTTATTAGACTTTACGATCTGTCAGAAATTCATTTAATTTTGATAACAAACATTATAATCTGTTAAGCTTTTGCTTGGCTTAGGCAGTTTAAATTTTCTAATTAACTTTTAGTACCTATATTTAAAAAGTCTAATTTGACTCTTAATATTATTTTCCGGTAAAATTATAGGTATTGTCATATCTAAAGTTGGATTTGCCCCAGGACGTTCCCAAAAACTCAAATTCACTGTCGATCATCCATTCTATTTTGTCATTCACAAAAATTCCGACATTTCTATTTTTGGTGGAAGGTTTTTGGATTTGAAATAATATAATCTCAGGTTTTTGTCACGAATCTTAATGGTGTTAACTGTTAGGTGATTTTTATAATTTGCACTTTAGGAGATAATTAAGTAAATGAAATTATTTCAGGTGTACTAATTATGCTGGCTTCGGTGCCATTAGATCCTTCAAGTTTTAAAGCAGATCATCCATTTTTTGTTGCTATTAGAAGGGAGGATAACATTATCTTTGCTGCTTCAATAAGAAACTTCTAATTGATCACTG
>CAKKOB020001728.1:0-12997 GCA_918844115.2 Phlebotomus perniciosus
TTCTCGAGTTTTAATCCCCTCATGCGGGTATTCATTTGAAAGGTCTTTGAATTTCCTACAATCCTAAATCGGTTTATACTTAATCCGGGTTTAAACCAGTTTAAAGCCAGAAGTTGCTCTGGAGCCTCAACCCTGTCATATGGGTACTCATTTGAAAGGTCTTTGAATTTCCAACACTTTTAGACCACTTTCAGACCAGTACTAAAAAAGTTTATATATAACACTTTTAGGCCAGTTCTGAAAAAGTTCGTACAACACTTTTAGACTAAAAAATTTGTATAACACTTTTAGACCAGTTCTAAAAATGTTCGTATAACACTTAGACCACTTTTTCAATGTCAAAAGTTTTGAAGTGTCTTTTCAAGTGTTTTACTCGCCTCAAACCGGTCATGGATAGGTACTCTGTAGATAATTTTATAAAGAATATCATCAAACCCATTCTGTAAAAATCAACAGACTTTATCATCCCACTGACTCCCTCCTCTCTAAACGCAACGTGTCGGGGCACTCCGCCAAGTCTAAACTTGGCATTTCTTTTTTTTTTTTTTTTCATTTTAGTTTGGTACGGCCGCAGACAATAATGTCCAGAAGGCCAACCCATTTCCTTTCTAATTGCGATAAGAAAACTCGTGAATCTTGACGACAATCGCTAAGGATTAAGCAATTATTCCGCTATTTCAAACACCGTTTGCTAGAAACCTTCTAAAACCAAAAGAAAATGCGTCTTTAGAAAGAATTCGCTAACAATTCTTAAGAGATTGACCTCTCCAATCAGCAAAATTCAATGACCAGCGACACGCTTACACCATCTCCCATTCTTCCAAAGAGATTAAAGTAAAAAACTTTAACGACCATTATTTTCTATAAATACCTCTCTATCATATCTCATTTCGATTCTCATCTTCATTTTTATGCTAATCATTTTCATCTCAAAGGCGTTTCGCATATTTCTTTCCGGCTCAGAACCATTTGTCACCCAAAAATGAATTTTCTGTTATTCTCCGGCTCCAAACTTGATCTCTTGTACATCTTGTTTATGTTTTTTTTTCCCAATGCCTAGTGTTCACGTGTTTCGCAGTGAAAATGATTTGGGTCGTTAGACTATATTTTCTTCTCTTTTTTTCTTCTCATAAGACTTTCTGCTGCTGGAGGTGGCTCGTGTGTCCAGAATTAGCATGACAATCTTCTCACTCTCACTGGGCGGAAGGCAATCAAATGCAGGCAATCAACCGTTTTGTCCGATTCTAATAAAATCACATTCTTTACTATCTTAATCCGTGTTTTTCCCAAAATATCCAATTTGCTAAATTGATTTATGTATGTCCCAACTGGGAAATACAAATCACATTCTTGGTGATCGTTAATTGCCCTTTTTCTCTCGCAAGAGATCTTTCCGGTGTGCTGGGATAGACAATCTCTCCCTGATGGCAACTTTCTCTGCGTGTGATTGCAAAAAGAGTGCACTTTATCGGACACTCGCAAAAAAGCTCTCTTCCAACAATTGCGAGTATTTTTGCATATGAAAGGTGATTCGTTGCATCACTTGCAACTCTTCGATTAGCATTTCAATTCAACTCTCTCGCAATCCCAGCGAGATTGTTGGAGACTCTGATTTGTTGTACAATCAAAAAATTTCTTTTATTACATTATCTTGCTGTTGACTAAGACAAAAAAAATTAAAAAAGAGACGGAGAAAACATTCCTCAATTATAGGATATTCTAACTATATGACAATGAGAAATCGTATATAAAGATATGAGAGATAAATCACAAATAATTTCTTTTTACACTAATAACATTCTAAAATCTTGTGACTAAGGATCGTTTTTTATCATTATCTAATCCGGCTCAAACTTACTTTTTCTCCTTCTTCTCCCACAAATCAGTCTATATCGGAGCTCATCCTATTCGCTAGCACCAAAAAAATTCGCTTGCAAGTTAAAAACCGCATCTCATTCGGCAAAGCTCGTATGGATTTCTGAAGAGGAAAATTAACACTTGAGGGAGCTGGAGGGATGAAAGCTCATCTTACTGGGTTTTCACGAAATGCGTTGGGTTTCTATCTGGGCTCATTTCTCTGCTCTCGCTTTAGTCTTGAGCATTTTCTCCGTTTTGCGACTTCGCGGGAGAGTCGAGTAGCTCGACGAGATGATTTTCTCCTATAAAAATGACAAACAATTCCCCCTTTAAAATCCACCCTAAAAAACTCTAGACTAAATATCATCAATGAGGAATGAAAAGCAAAGAACTAAATCTCATAGGAGTAACTAACAGAAAAACATCGTTAGTGGGCGCAGATGGTGAAAGAAAAATCATCTTTGGACGCAAAAATGAACTTGTAAACTAAATCTCCAGACAAAATATCTCTTAACCAAAAGGATGAGCAAGCAAAAAGCCAAAAAGGAACAAGAATTCTTGGGTTAGAGGCAAAGAAATTGGCAAAAAGATAACTTGTCAAATTGATAAAAAATCCTCCTGCCTTTTTCCGAATCACATTTTGCTCAAAGAAAATCTCTCTGAAGTGAGAGATGGTGGTGAGAAAGAGAGAGAGAGGGAAGAGGGATCAAGAGGGATCAGATGGAAGTCTCTTTAGGTGCCTTGTCAGTGCTTTTGGACGGTTTAGCTGCTGAATCTGGTCGCAAAATGCCCGGAATATAATCAATCAATTTACTTTTCTTGTTGCTGGCCTTCTTATCTGAACTCTTGACCGGATCCTCCTCATCGGCTGACAATGGAGGGGAGATTAGGGGATTTATTGGGGGTTCTGGAGCTCTCCCCTTTCCATGACTTGGGGACTTTTTCCCAGGCACTGGAGGACTCGGAGAAGAACTCTCCATGAGGGTTTCTTTAACAATTTCTGGGATCTCTTCCTTGGGAACTTCTGGGATCTCCTCCTTAGCAATTATTGGCTCTTCTGGCTCTTCTACAACTACAGAAATTTCTTCCTTTACCACCTCTTCAACTGCCTCAATAATCCCATTAGTATCTCCCTCCAACTCATGAAACTCCTCATCACTTGACTCCGAACGAGTATCTTTGAAATCTTCAGACAAATTTGATGGATTCTTAACTGAATTCTGCTGAGATTTCAACCACAGTTCAAACATTCTATACTTCTCCTCCATTTCCGGGTCAATTTCCTGCTTTATCGGACGGAAACCCCCCGTAAACACTGGCAAATCATCTGTAATCTCAACAATTTTAGCACTTTCCTCCTCCTCAACCAAATACAGAGGTTCCCCCCCATCGAAAGAATATCTAAATCTATCCTGAGGGCCATAATATGACGACAAAGAGGAGTCATTGGAAAAGGGACTTTGTGGTGGGGATGAAGGACTAAAGGGATAATCTCCTTCCCCGTCATCCTCCCACGAATTTCCACCCGCCTTTTGAGAAATAAAAAAAAATAATACAAAAGGATAGAGAGAATAGAAAAAGTAAAGTCTATACCGGGGAAATTTTTGCCTCAAAATACTCACCTCGGATCTCTTGGATCTCAGTCTCATGGCACCGCGAGTGGCGTGAGATAGGGAGGATGTTCGGCTGAGAGCAACAGGAACAGGCTCAGCACTTGAATATCCCGAGCTGATGTCTTCACTCGAGCGAATATAGCTGCAAAAAGGAGATGAATTAAACAAAAAATCACAAAAGACCTTAATTTTTCACAACTCACTTGTAATTGGGAGCATCCCGGGCTGTTCTGGAACTCTGCGTCACATCAACTTCCGGAAAGTACATTTCCGGCATATTTCTACCCCCGGACGCCGATCGAGTGCTCTGTGTGCGTGGCCTGAGCACTCTCTGTGTCATCTGTGGCCTCGTGATCTCGTCAATCTCATCCTGAGTGCGCTGTGTATCCGGCTCCGACAGATCACTGAGACTATAGCTCTTCTTCAGCGTCTGCACGAGATTTCCACCGCCCTGAAAGAGAGTCACACAGAATCATTAGTAAACCTCCCAAGATAATCATTGGACATTTCCCTGACACTGTTAAAACAAATATTAGACAAAAGCCAAGAAGCAGCAACATTAATCCATGCTCGAAAAAACTTACCAATAAATCCGAATAGTCAAAAAAAATTCTCATCTAAAAACCTCAAAATTTATTCATAAAAAAATCAAAAATCCTTGAGTGATGCAAAATGTAAAACTTAAGAGATTGTCATGTGAGTTTCAATTCCTCTGAGATCAGTCATCAACAGTGACAAAGGGTGGCTCATCCACCTTCCCGCGTCGTCTTCCCTTCACCGGCAAACGACTCTTGGCCACCTTAGCTCGTCTCATGGGCATTTCACGAGCTCTTGCTGCCCCCCTATTCCCACCCCTGGACTCCACAGCCTCCTCAAACACCTCCTCCTCCTCCTCAGATGACACTTCGGTGATGGTGGGAATAGAGAAGGCTGTCGACATCTCATCCAATGGCTCCAATTTCACCTTGTGCAGAGCCGAATCCACGGATAGGGAGCGTGTCATCCTCGACGGTGTTGGACAGTCTACAGAATCTCTCTCGAGGATTCCAGGCAGCTCACCGGATGCCTGAGTTCCACCACCATTTCCCAGCGACTGCCGAAAAAAACCGCAATGTGTGCTTGTGCGAGATTATTGCTGGATTAGGGGCGCGCATTGTTAGGGCTCTTCTATTTAAAGGGCCGCACATGATGGGCAAAAACAAGAGTTTATGGAAAGTTCTCTAATCACGATTAATTCTCTGAGATAAGTTTATAAAGTTTTTGGAACGTTTGCGAGTCAAAAATGAAAGAAAGAGAGACATTTTGAGGAATAATCTGGGTTTTGAAGCCCAATAGGGTTACGATGTACAGTGGAGTTGGTCAGGGTGAAGTCCCCCTTAATTTTTTACTATGGAAGAGTCTGTTTTAATCAATCTTCGTAGGAATTCCTTACAAATCAGTGTAATTTTCAAGCATTTAGGTAAACCTTTACTATCTTTGAATTCTAACAAAATTTCAGACAGAAGCCCCGCATGGCAAGGCGCAAAGCGCCCCGTAAGGTCTAATAAAATCAATAAAATAATAAATTATTATTTCAAAATCTTCAATTGGCTATTCATCAAAATATCTCTTGAAAATTCAAAATATTCCCTCCTGTTTATTTCTACCCACCATGTACGGCCAATTATCTAATACTTATTTGACATTATGGTCATTTAACGAGTAAATAGTTAGCACATTGCCTTGTATGGGTTAACAAACGTGATTCTATCATTTGCATCTCAAACATTCGCTTTTCATGTGCCTCAAAGTGTCAATAAAGAAGTAGAAAAAAGTGAACATCTATTGAACCGAAAAGTTAAAGAAGCTGCAAAATCATAACGACATTGAAATTGAAAAAAAAAAGACTCAATGATTTAAACTTTTGCCACTAACCTTGATGGCGGTCTGCATGATGACACTTGTGGCATAATTCATGCCTTTGGAGCCCAACTGGAGCACAGTGGTGTATCCTTTCTCTTTGGCTTGATTGAGATACTCATCGATCTCGTGCTCACGACGTGTCAACATCGGATGCACGAATTTCCTATACAATGTCGAACTACCTTTGGTCGCCGGCGACAGCAGCCAAATCACTAGGATCACCTTGACTTCATAGTAGAAGGGGAACCACGACAGGAAGATGTCTGTGAAAGTCTCAATGCACGTGAAGAAGGCATAGACAATCCAATACATCATCCATTTTACCTGCGAAAAGATCGAAAATCAATTAATAGTTCATAATGTTTTTCGCCATTTGGTTGTTGCAAAAGAAAAGAGACTTTCAAGATCTTCTCAGTAAATGTTTTGACTAAATTGGCACTAAAAAAAACATTTTCTGATAAGATCTGAAAGTCTCTTTTCTTCTGCAACAACCCGATAAATTTAATCAAATTAAAATTACTCACATATTCCTTAACATTTTTAGTGCGAACAGCCTTATATGATGCATAGGCCGGATAGAGAGTGCCAAAGAGCAATCTAAAGGCGGGAAAGAGGAAATTCTCAGTGATGGCTCTTGGGAAAATGAAGACAGCCAGTAAGAAGGAGATGCCCATCCCTGTGACAGACATTCGAGGGAGTGGCAGACGCGACAGAAACTCCAGAAATCGACCAAAACGTGAGATCATCGTCACAACTTCCTCCCTTGACTCCAACAACTTCTTCTCATTCATCTTTTTCACATGAGTCCTTCGCCTTGTTGGCTCAGCAAAATACACCGGCTGATCTTTACATTCAAATTTCACAATTAAATCACTGATATTGTTTGTATTTCGACTCATTTTCAAAACCCTCACTCACAACTTTTGTCTTTGCCAGAGAGAATGAGCAAGAATTTCTCAGCTAAAAATAATTTACGCAGATATTTTCCAATCCTCCGTCCGCTCAGTTCTCTCCCCATCAATTTCTCATTGCAAGTAAAAGTGAATTTTGTATTCAAAATCAATACAAATTTGCTTAATAAGATTACAAGAAAGACGAAGAAGAAAAACAACAATTGAGATCACAAGATCATTCGCCTCTGGGATTGTTTTTAGCACCTCAGCCACAAGGAAGTGAGTCAAAATGATAAATTGAAAGAAGAGGTAAAGAAAAACTGGGGAAACCCGAGAGAAAGATGAAGCATCTGATTTAAACGACGACGAGACGCACACTGCGGAAAATTCGATCTACATATTGGATGTAAGATTTTCCAAAAAACCGAGACATGGTAAAATAGAGGAAATCACTGGGATTCCTCTTCTCTCTCTCCCTCTTGTGTTAATGTATTCCCTTTTTCATGTTTTTCCATCAGAGATGGAAATACTTCTAGATGAAAGATTCATTAACACTTGAATGATCACATTGCGATTTTGAACTGTCAAATACGATGAGTTTTGGTTGCGTTCGATTTGACAGCGACTGTCAATCTTGATAATCGATGAAAGAAAATTACACCAACATTGTTTTCTTTCCGAAAACTCATCGAAGGTTTCGTGAAAATGGATTTTTCCTTCATCGATTGTCATTTTTGACAGTCGATGTAAAATCAACGCAACTAAAACTCATCGTTTTTGACATACAACACTGCAAATGTAGGAATTTCAGAGTTAACTTGGAGTTTTACATTGTCAAATACGATGAGTTTAGGTTTCGTTCTATTTGACAGCGACTGTCAATCTTGACAATCGATGGAAGAAAATTACACTATAATTGAATTTTCCCGAAAACTCATCGAAGGTTTCGTAAAATTAGATTTTCAAACGCAAGAAACCGCGATTTCTGTTCAGTTCGACGAAAAATTGTCCTTAATCGATTGTCAATGTTGACAGTCGATATAAAATCAACGCAACTAATTTAACAATGTGTTGGAATTTAAGAGTTAACACTTGAATGATCACATGGCGATTTCGTAAGGTTAAATACGATGAGTTTAGGTTTCGTTCTATTTGACAGCGCCTGTCAGTCTTGACAATCGATGAAAGAAACAAAGGAAAGGGATTGAAAAGCTGCACTATCATTGAATTTTATTGAAAACTCATCGAAGGTTCCTCAAAAATTAGATTTTAAAACGTAAAAAACCGCAATTTCTGTTCAAGTGAACGACGAAGTGTTAACTCTTAAACGGCGATAAAATTTAATTACACAAACTCAACGTGAAATGATTCAGTTTGTTTTACCTTTTAAACTCAGATTATCTATACTTGATCATCTTTTCAACTCTTACAAAGCGTGTATTTATAAACATCATGTTCATTTTCAATTTACCCTCGTGTAAGCTGGTGAGAAATCAACGAAAAACCCAATTAACAGGGATAAGAAGGGCAGATGTGAGAGAAATGCAGCAAAAGTGAGAATTTTTCAACTCTGTTCTTAACCCAAATTAATCCATTTTCACCACCAAACTTCATTATGTTGAAATATAAAGTCTCAAAAGGAGGAATTCGTCTCCTCAGCTCTAAATATAGATGTCTTTTATAAACAGAGCAAAATGTTTAGAGAAGGAAAGAATTTTTTTTCATTATTGCGCCTGAGAGACAATTTCACGAAGACAGAGAAACTGAGAATTGAAGAGGATGCATCTAATAAATGAGCAAATCAACATTTATTAGCATTTTCCAGCTGAGATAGACAAAGACAAGCTCAGTCATTGAGAATAAAGTCAATTTATCAGTTGATCAGAGCCCCAGAAAACATAATGAGAAACACATTTTCCAAATCATCCATTGCAAGAAGTTATGAAATTCACTTTCAGCTCCAATGACTTTCCTTATTTATTTAAAATAAATATAAAAAGACTTTTCGAAATCTCAATGGCATTCTTGCACTGGAATTCTTGGCGTAAAACTGAAGTAAAACAATTGAATTCACATTCAATTGCTAATTTGTGTGAATTAATCTTCATTTCAGAATAAATTCAGTGAAGCGATAGAGGAAAGTCATTCTGGAGGAAATCTCATAGTTTATAACCATTACATTTTTTAATGAGTCGCTTCAAATTTCATTATCATCGTCGTTTAAGTGAACAAATTGGATTTTAAGTGAAGTTTTCTTAATGTTGTGAACGAATTACGCCCCACATTACAGAAAAATATTGGAGACGAATGAAAGTGAATCTATAAAACGAATTTTGAATGAGAATGGAGGGTTTCTGGGAAAAATAAAGGGCGTATTGATGATTTTGGGTTGATTTTAGAGGGGGGTCCCCGAAGACCCGAAGCCTCTATCTACAACCGTTTGGCCTCTAGCTCAAAATCAGACAGACACACGGACAGACGGACAAAATTATCGTTTCATAAATCTCAGAATAGTGAAATAACGTTCAAATATGCCCACTTCTAGGGGCTGTAGAAGTCATTTAAGCTTCTTCGCTGAGACTATGACTTGGCCTGAATCCATAAACCTTGCCGGAGAGCTCAACTAGAAACATTCCAACCCAACTCTATCGAACCAATCCATTGTCTACTCGCGTAATCTATCGCGGAAGCTCTTTAAATGTAAATTATATCGCGCCCATCGCGCCCATCCTCGGTTGCGAAGTGAAGCAGACGCAACTTATTTATTTTGTCAAAACACCTGAAAACGAGTTCTAGTGCTCAACCTGAGCCTCCAAACCCCCACGGAATCAACTGAGAAAGCCTCTTGTGAGATTGATCGATGGAGGCGCGCATTAGCGCTTAAATTGGCCAGCGACTGCCAAATCCCGCGACAATATCCGCTATTTGCCTGTTATGATTGCCTGCAGAGGCGGAGGAAGAAAGTGGCCAGAGGTGGTGAGTCATCGGAAGAAGACATGAACGTGATCTCCGTCAATTGACCATGAAATTGCATTAGAGCGAGAAAGAGAGAGAGCTTGTCCGGAAAACTCTTGTGAGTCTTTATGGATTCTTCGCAGAAACAGCTGAGCGGGAGGTGAATCAATGAGGTCAATTTGAAGAGAGAGAGAGACACTTTCTGACCATTTTTGGTCAGGTTGCTTCCCCCCACGGAGCCAGAGGCACTGCCAAGGGCAACGACTCTGGTTTTTTTCTTTTATGTTGTCATTAAAGTCTCCGGATGCACTGGGGCCTGTGTGGCCCATTTCCCAACCCGTCTGCCGGTGAGACTCTGGCTAGTCTCACCGTGAATAGATTTTGGTGAGGAAATAGGCGATATTTCCGTTCCAATTCAGTGAAAATCACTCAACCCAGAGACACAGTGCAAAAAACAATCGACGTCTTTGTTGCTGCTTTTTCGCGCTGCGCCTCCAATTTCCCCCCTCATTTTTCTTAACCAGAAATTGCATCACAGACATCTTGAGGGAATTTTCACGCGGAAATTGATGCGTATATTTAGTTTTTCCTATTGATTTCGAACAAGTTTCTTTTTCCGGGTAAAAGGAGCCTGCCGCGCCTCCATTGTCACAAGGAGCAAAAGAAAACTCCTTTTCACTGTCCATTTTCCTGCACTTCTACTTACATGACCATCCGAGAAACGAAAGCACTTAACATATTTGGCCACACATTAACAGGCGGTGGTGGTTAAAAGTGGATTTTTCACGGATATTTGGGGGAAAAGTGCCTTTTTTCTCGAGACGTTCCAAACAATACGACGTTCAAAGCAAAACTGGCAGGCAGCTGGTCGGGAATAGTTGTAGGTGGCGCTGTTGGCAAACAAACTTCCAATGGCCAATTGAATTCAAATTGGCGGTTTTTCATAAAGGAGAAAATCCGCCTTTTCTTCTATTAATTACAATAATAATTAAAATTATCACAAGAATTAGCATTAGAACAGTGGAAAGAAGTATTTTAAGGATTATTGGAGAGGAATTCAGTTGAAATTGTTAAGAAAAAAATCTTATTGGAAAGTTATCGTTGCAAGTTGCAATCACCTGATCGCCGGTTAGGTTGCCTGCCCTGCTTGTCGTTCCAGGAGTTTTTGCCTGCATTTTTTACACTTTTTCCCCCATTTATTTCCTCATTTTTATAGTTTTCTCACTTTTGTGTGTCTACCAGAGCACTTATCAACAGCTACTCATCGCCATGGCACTTAGAATGTCCAAGGTAAGCTCCTCCCTGTTGTGTAATCACTTCCCGGACACCCTGAAGAAACCGCATCCCATTTTCCAGCTCTTCCCATCCGGAAGGCGTTTCTTCAGCACCAAACTCAATGAGGTGGTTATCGTGTCAGCCACGAGAACCCCCATGGGCAGCTTCCAGAGCGCCCTGGCCCCACTGAGTGCCAGTCAATTGGGCGCTCAAGCGATTGAGGGGGCAGTGAAGCAGGCAAATATCGCCAAGGAGGATGTTGGGGAGGTGATTATGGGCAATGTAGTGAGTGCTGGCATGGGACAGGCTCCAGCCAGACAGGCTACAATCTTTGCCGGCCTGCCCAAGTCCACAATTTGCACGACAGTCAACAAAGTGTGCTCCTCCGGACTCAAGAGCGTCATGATGGCCTCCCAGACACTGGCTCTGGGCCAGGCGGAGGTCATCGTTGCCGGTGGGATGGAGTCCATGTCCAATGTGCCCTTCTACATGAAGAGAGGTAAATTTGAAAAGACAATCAATAAGAGATTTCGCGACGCAAAAGTCGCAAGATCAAGGTGAATCTCGTATGAAAAAATTTGCATGGGAATTAGTTACGTAATTGAGTTGCGCGGAGTTGTTTTCATCGTTACTGAGTGGGATTATTATCAATGAGACAGAATATGCGGAATAATGGAGTTATTTTTGATTGGTTTCAACAGGTGACACTCCCTATGGCGGCATCAAGTTGACGGATGGGATTGTCCACGACGGACTCTGGGATGTCTACAATCAATTCCACATGGGCAACTGTGCTGAGAACACGGCCAAGAAGATGGGTATCACACGTCAGGATCAGGATGACTACGCGATCAGCAGCTATAAGAGAAGCGCCGCTGCCTGGGAGGGGAAACTCCTCTCCGCTGAGATCACACCTGTCCGTGTTCCCCAGAAGCGTGGCAAGGAAGCCGTGGTTGTCAGTGAGGATGAGGAGTTCAGACGAGTGAATTTCGATAAATTCGGAAAACTGGCCACAGTGTTCCAGCGCGATGGAGGCACCGTGACGGCTGGCAATGCTTCCACACTCAATGATGGTGGAGCAGCTCTCGTCCTGATGACCGCGGAGGCAGCTGAGAAGTTCAAGTGCAAGCCTCTAGCGAGAGTTGTGGGCTATCAGGATGCCGAAACTGATCCAATTGACTTCCCAATCGCCCCAGCTCTCGCCGTGCCGAAGCTTCTGGCCAAGACTGGCGTCAGGAAGGAGGATGTGGCCATGTGGGAGATCAATGAGGCATTTTCTGTGGTGGTTGTGGCCAACATCCGCAAACTCGACATAGATCCGGCCAAGGTGAACGTCCATGGAGGCGCTGTGTCCCTTGGACATCCCATTGGAATGTCCGGTGCTAGGATTGTCACTCACCTGGCGCACTCTCTCAAGCCCGGCCAAGTGGGATGTGCTTCAATCTGCAATGGAGGAGGCGGTGCTTCATCCCTGCTCGTTGAGAAGCTGTAAGAATCCACCCCCTCTAAAGTCTAAATACTTGCATTTATCCTCGCTGTTGAGGAAGTTGTTAATATCGTTTTGTATTGCATAAAGAGCTGAAAAGGATCAGATGAGGGTTTGTCTGTTTCAGGAGTCACCCAGTGGATGGGAAACCCATCGTGACGCTTTTCTCCACGAAGGAATGCACTCTGTGTCACGAAGTTGTTGAGAATCTTGAGCCATTCAAGGAGAGAATCAAATTGGAAGTCGTTGATATTTCTCAGAAGGAGAATATCAAGTCTCTCCGGCTTTATAGATACGATATTCCAGTTATTTTTCTCAATGGACAATTTATCAGCGAACATAGATTGGATTTGGAGCTCTTCCAGAGGAGACTCGAAGAACTTGAAGGGGAAAAACGATGAAGGTAATTTTTTTGTCTAATAAATGGGGCTTTCCTATCAGATAAGCAGTGATTTTGAGAGCTTTTGAGCTCTTTAGCGAAGACACAATGTAATCAATTTACTTAAGAGATTAATCTCTTAAGATAAAAGACGTGAAAAATTGTTGAGAATGCATATTTAGGGAGTCATTTGAAGAATTCCACTGGAATTTACAATGGAAAGCCATTGGAATCATTGGAAATATCTGTATCCCAATGATTCCAGTGCAATGTTCCACAATTCCATTTACTTTCCCAGGAATTCTCCTCTGGAAATCCATAAAGGAATTCCATTGAAAATTTTGTTCCTGGAATATATACTGGAAATCTAATGGAACCTTCCACACTTTTCCTGTTTTCCAGATCTAATCGACATAAAATGCATTTTTAAATCATAATAAACTCCTCAATTTTAACTGAATGAGAAAAATCTTTTTCTCACACATTTTGTTCAGATAGAGGACCTCATAAACAGTTTGTAATCCTCACATTCTGCTTTTTGACCTGAATTCACCTGCCAGCAGGTAATTTTGACTTCTACTCATTATTGTGGCTTCTTCTATTGCTCTACCTGTCGATTGAGTATCTCCAAAAATAA
>CAKKOB020001729.1:0-18819 GCA_918844115.2 Phlebotomus perniciosus
ATATACATTATGAGCCACTAACGCCCCGTCTTAGTAGCGAAGCGTCTCGTAACAAGACTCTAACTTTTTTATAATATTATTTCAAATCGTCTGTAAGTGTATCTCTGGCTCTATGAATCCTATTTGAGCAATTTGACAGTCTGAATCCTTTTGCACTTTAAATTGTAGGTAATAAATAGAAACGGTATTTGTCAAAATTTTGATCCCGCATACCCTAAATAAATACCGTTATGTTGTGATATTCAAGTAATAAATCACTGAAAAGTAAAACGCGTGATCTCTTATGCACACGATTTATGAAAAAAAAGCAGTATGAATAAAACTGTGCAATGTAAAAATTTATGTTTGACAAGAATCATTTTCTACATACTTTGCATGAAACCGTGATTGACCACAATGAGAGATCACTACCAGAAAACTCATGATTCTCTTAAGTCAGACATGCAGATTGTTACAGAGAATTATTATGCGCCTATGGTATAACTTTGAAAAACATTGTTTGTTTTTTATCAATTTATTACTTTTCAAGTTTCATAAATTAGATCTTCGTCATGAAAACTAAAAAAAATTATTATTGCATTTCATCTCAATTTTTAATGTGAGTGTAATATTAATAAAACTATTAAAGTTTTATTGGCAAAACACAAACTCGCGTGAAGAAAGATGGAAAATAGTAACAAGCGTTCACGTGTTTCAAAATTAATTATATCTTTCAGTAGGAATGTTAATAATATTCTAATAGAGTCTAACCAAATCATATAAAACGTAATTAGTGTAATAGTGCACAATTATATTTTCGTAGAGTTCATTTAAACATGGAAATTTCAATATAAACAAAACGTGCAATCTCTTAGTAAAACTTGTATGTTTGGAACAATCTACGTGGAAGAGACTCAACATTTTATGAAGACGAGTTGATTTTATGCACTTTGGGTGTTATAGAGCAGAGGGAGAGTTGAATAAATAAACAGGGTTTTCCGCTTGCTTGCTGGCATAGATGTGTAATGCCCGGAAAACCGCTTCAAAAGTGTGAGTAAGAGAAACGGAGTAAGGAAGAGATAGCGCAAGTAATATATGTATATATTGTCAAAATGGTGAGATGATGGGAGGTTGTCTTTCAACTGGAAAAGTCTATATTCACCGGCTTTGTTTGTGTATTCAACATTCCGAGCTAAATCAGGGCAGTTTTCTCAGTGCAGCGCAGTCAAAAAGAGTTTTCAGCTGCGGCTCAATTGTTTATGGGTCCGTCATCAACAGATACGTATATGCTTAGTGTTGAGATAATAAAAACTCATCGTCAAGTAATTGATTCTTCATCATTAAAATGATATTCATCACCATTTTCACCTTCAAGCAGGTCAAAAGAAGTTTCACAAGGAGTCTCTTTTCCATTTACCCAAAAAGTTTCCGAGGAGGAAAATTTGATAAATGTCTTTCTCCCTGAATTGAAGAATTCTTTGAAAAGTCCACATAGAATTTTCTCAAAGTGTATATAAAAGAGATAAATAGAATTTGGTAGATAAAATTTCTCTTTTCACTCGGAAAATTCGTGCGAGGTGGTGTGGGAGTTGAGGAAGGAAATGATTGCAGGGAGCGAGAGTTGTATAGCAAAGATTACAGGAAAATTGCTCGTTAGTTAAGTCTTTCTTAAAAGACGACGGTAATTTGCCGGTAAAAATCAAGAGACCTTTCAAAGCGTGAAAAGGAAATAAAGTTTTCTTGTGAATAGGAGAGCTCCTTCTTTCCCTGTTCGGGGTGCTTCATCCGCCTACCACCCAAATTGGCCCTCATCCTCCTGTCAAATTGATGACTATTCCACACAAAGTGAAGGAGCTATGGCGCACCAGGTATACTAAGTCAAGGAAGTCAAGTCGTCATTTCTTCATCAATATTCTCATATATGTAAATTTTTAATTAGTCTTTTCAAAGTATTCCTACAGAGATTACAGTAGCGATAGTTATACAGTATACTTAAAATTGGTTAATCGATGTTAAACTGTCTTTAATTTCATTTTCTTTAGAGGTTTATTATTGGAACAATGGAAGTGGTATTTCAAGCAGTTGATTTTTTGTTTCCAAATTGCAATCTAATACACAGAAGAGAAATACTCCAGGGTCTTTCACACAATACCAATCTGCTTAAGATTTTGTTACTGAAAAAACAAAAATGTTTTAAAACGTCGCCGAGGCAATTAGGACTCAAACACTTTAGGTTTCACTTTACAAAAGAGGAAATAAATACCTCGTTCCTCTTAAAATCTTTTTCATTGAACAAAAATTGATATTATTTTGCCTTTTAATTTTTACAGCCCCAGATCAAGCCACAAGGCAAAATTGATATTTTTACTCACTGTTTCTTTTTTAAAATAATTTTCATAGTTTATTCTTATTTGTTACAAAACATAAATGGGAAGTATTATATAATCGGCTTAATACCTACACCGTTTATTCACTACGAGTGAGTTTTTTTTGTATAGGTCACCCACTTTTTCGTAATCAGTAAGACCAAGACCCAAAACACTCCCCTATATGCCCCTATAGCTATCTCAGACCGGTCCGACGACTTTGGTATTTTGTTACCACCGCAATAGTGGAATCTGTAAGAATTCCACTAAAAACTCATAAGACGACCGCCTCCCATTTCCCCCTTATGATACACTACGTTACTTTTATATTAAATGAACAATTTATTATATTCAACATAAAGCTCTAGGGATGACCAGGGCTATTTAACAGCAAAATGAAAATTTGACTTTGAGTCTATTGTGTGAAAAAGTGGCAGCCCAGATGAAAATTCTTTGGCTGTCTGAAAATGTGTCGTTCAGAAATGGAAAATTTTCCACTTTTCCTAGTGATGAAAATTATACGGGCTGGGGCTATAATGTTCATTTTTTAGGGCTATTTTATCAGTCAGCTTTTTGTTTTTCATTTTGAGCCAGATAATTACACTAGACACACCAAATAATCGTTTTATTAGATGTTTTATTGAACAGAAATGAACCTATGCGTAACACTTTTATAGAAATGAAAATATTTAAAAACATTATTATAGTTCATTTTATTTTCAAAGCAAAAAATCTACGCTTTTCAGGCAATTTTATATAAAAAAACCTTCTAGAAATGAAACTAAAAGCATTAAATTGATGAAGATTTCAGTGAATACACATAGATATTTATATCTCCTTCTAATAAATAAAGGATTGGTGAATGTTTTGTCTAAGCGTGAAAACTCTGACTGTGAAAACCCCTCGGTAAATAGCCTCGGTCTCCCCTATACATACGCACCTCATGTCGGAACATTTTTATATGTGACGCTTGGCGCCCCATATTGTATCCTGAATAAAAGAATGGTTATGTCTGTAAACTGTTGGGCGCTATTCGCCCAACAACTTCTTAAATCTTGGTGGTTCATTAATTTTATGTTATTTAAGGCTACATTTAAAGAGAATTTATAATGCTCAAAAACGGTAATAAAGGTGTTTTTTTTTACCTCGTTTTTTACAGTGTAGTAAAATCAACCAACCAATCATCATGATACGTTAAACTTTATCTTAGAAATGAAAACTTTAAAATGTGTATGATAAATGATGATTTTGATGATGAAATGAAAATTAAAATCCATCCCCAAAGTGTTTGTCGTGTGTCTTTTTATGTTTCTGTGTGTCAATCACATCGATGAGGGCACCTCAGGTTGTAATATAAGCTATATAATATTATCCCCCCACTTCCCATACAAATTTACCACTTTACTCGACATTTAGACTTTTTAATCACTAAGGTGATGCGGTGGCGGGTCGCGATGTATATGATGTTAATAATAAGGGTGGTGTTCTCTAACTTTGGAGTATTGGGAAATTCCCCTACTATCCCCTACTGGTATACTAACTATACAAATTTACTCATTTTCCGGACAATTTTGACTTTTTCAGTAAAATTAAGTAAGGCTAGATGCTCACGATGTATGGTGTGGTCGATTGGATTAATGTACCCTGTAACTTTACACCCCTTTTGGTACTTTCCACACAAAGTTCCCCTATTTTCGACTTAATCTCAGACAAATCAATTTATTAGGCCCAAAACACTCAGAAATCACGCAAAGAAAGGCGCGAAGCGCCTCCTCCTATATAAAGTTATAGGGCATCATACCCTAACCAACTCAGAAATATATTGCAGCCTAATAGCGCTTCACATTAAAGTTGATCAAGATGTAGTGGTATATAAAACATATTATATTTTTAAATAAGTTGAAAATTCAAACCTACCAACACCGATTTGTCTTTTTTTAAGAAAAATACTTAACAAGCAGTTAATACTTTTCTACTGTGTACAATTCCATAAATTATTATGTAATTAAAATATTAAATTAATCGAAGTAATTTTGACCCATAAAATGTGGTATTTTTAGCATATTGCACACTATATGGTATAAAAATTTTTGAGAGAAAGAATCGGAGCAAAATTTAATGACTCAAGTACCATCATCTGCTTTTGAAGTGCTCTTCGACTCGTCAATAATCTTTTCGTTCAGTAACTCTTGTACCATAGAAATTGCCTCTATAGTCTCTCCGAATATCTCTCCAAGTATATCAAACTTCGCTATATCGATTGAATAATCAAAATCTTATACTCATAGCGTTCAAAAGATTTCTTTGAAGGCAATTTTCATGACTTACCATAAAAAAGTCAACATAATTAAAATATTCCCACACAATTTACCATTAGCGCCGAATACTCTTAACATTTTAAATATCCCCTGATAAACTTCTGAGTGATAATTATGTTACAACAAATTGCCACCTCAATATGTCTGCGCTTGAGGTCTCTCATTGAGTGTTGGTTTCTCTGTCTCCAATTCCAAATGCTAGAGACAGTGCGGTTAAGAGTAGCTCTTAAGTGTCGGACGCATTTTTTTTAGTTTTTTCGAATTTCTCTCTCATAAGCGCAAAATGATTTTATTTACATTAAAGCGATGTTAAACAGTCACCAAGTAATTCTGAAAGCTTAATATCAACTACTTATAGGAAACACAAACAAAAAAAAAATATGGCATGTACAGTAGTAAGAGGGGACATTGGAATCCATCCGACTGTGAGGTGGCATCTCTTCAATTGCCAGTAGCGTATAAATGCTCTTAAGAAGGTCGTAATAATTTATCTCGAGAGCCAATTCTCAAACAAAATGGATTTATTTATTACGCAGCGATTTATACACACTGCAAGTGAATAAAAAAATACTGCATGAAGAGCATAAGGAGTCAAATGCTTTCATGAGGCAGTGCGTCGGACGAGAAAATGTGGTGCTCCTTTACCCACTTCTCATAAAGAATGAAATGTCTCTCAACAATAATCACATAGACGAATAATAAATTCACAGCAATAGTTTGTATACTAACTTAAAAGATGTTGGGCCTTTCTACGACAAGCAATTAAATATCTAAACAATTTTAATATGTTCCCTGTTTATGTGAATTACGAAAACATTAATTGAATTATATTGAGTAAACAATCCTGAGAAAAACGACAACCACTGACTGTCTCGAGAGTCAAATGTTTATTTATACGTGAAGAAATACGAAAAGAAGACTTTCAGTGAGAAATAAGGATGACTTTTCACAAAATACACTGAGAGGTTACTCAAATTCCCTGTAATTCGTCCCAAGAGAGTTTATTAAAATGTGCACAGTAGAAGATATCAACAAAAGTATTGAATTTCACCTTTTTAGAGGCTCCTCCGAAACCCAATGGTTACCATTTAGCACCCCAACAATACATATATAGTTTTTCTGTCGCCGCTTGAGAGATATAAAACATAATTCTCTAGCTAGAACAGTGAGCAATTTACTACAGAAAGCCGAAGTGAAAATGAAAATTTTCCTGGATTCAATTCAAAGAGGTGAGTTAAGCATACGTCAGAAAATTGGAGTATTGTTCTCTCATTGTGTTAGCATTGTGTGGACAGAACCCCTAATTCTGAAACCAATGTCATGCACGATGGAAAGTTGTAAGCTAAAGCAGAGAGAATAAGTCACCCTCAAATTGAACTACAGCAAAAGTTATTCAGGAAATCTTGTACGATGTTAAGTCAAATAGAAGAACTTCTGAGTCCACTTAACCCCTTTGACCCACATCAAGGAAAATTATTTTTAAAATCTTCTAATAATTTTTTTTTTAATTTTCATATCTTTTCACTTCACTTATCTCTGATCAGCTAAACCAGCCTCTCAATTGATTTAACTAGAATAAATTTGATTTTAAAAAAATGAAAAATATAAAAATTTACTGAATGATTTTTTCTTTTTTCGCTAATATGGATTAACAGGGTTTAAACTCATTTAAACTGCTTGAAACAGGTTTTTAAACCACTTCAACTCGACTGAAAATTGTAGATTCTTTCATTATTCCTGAGTGATTGATGAGTTTAAGAATATTACTTAGAAAACTATATTTATAGTGAACTTTTAGGGTCGTGAAGCAAAATTTCAATTTTAGAATTTTCACTCAAATGCATGAATGGGTTGTTTGAATCGGTAGGAGGTGGTGGGAGGATATGTGATAGGTACTAATATATGAAGTTAACATTGAATTTTCCCCTATCCAAACCATTTTTCAGTATTTAGCCGACCAATTTTCCCCTCAATGGACATTTACCTTGACATTTACTAAAGAAATTCATTATTTTTGGAATGTGGGGACCCTAATTCGTGGAGCGCCCCTAGTCCGGGGTCTCGGAGCTGACTTCAATTTTGGCGACCCATTACAGTAAGCTGGGATAGGGGAATCCCAGCTAATAAACATTGATTTTTAAAATGAAATTAATTTTGTAGATGGAATGGGTGAAGTTTTCTCCTATTAAATTTTATTTTGTTTAACAATTTTGTCAGACTTTTGTGAATGAGCCATAAGTTGAAAAATAAAATTTTGTGGATTGCGTGAGTTTTTTCTCGGAAAGTTCATAATGTGTTTTCCGCTCATTACATTGATAGTGAGTACATTGAGAAAAAAATCTCTCTACATCACTTTAACATTTGTATTAGTGGAAGAGATCAAAAATTCACTTAAACTCATGCAGAGTTAATATCCGTTAAATTGTTATCACACATGGCTTTTCTAAGAATAACATTTTGGTTTTTGGTCGCCATTAAAAACAATGAATTCCTGAAGGAGTTTGCCAGTGTTTGGCAACCTTTAAATCATCCCACTAAACTCTTTTATTAGATTCTCAAATTTATTTCTCATCCATTTCCCTCCCATCAAATGTGAAGCGTCTCAAACTCTGGAAAACTTTTGTTATTGTGGCGGAAAAGACATCCAACACTCGGAATTAAACACTGTGGCACGAATTATGTGTTGGATGAGAAAGACGAGAGGAACTTAGTTTGAAAGCCTTTAACTCTCTCTCAACATGTGCTCAACAGACTTTTTCCACCTATATACTCGGTACAATTACAAAAATATTCTCTAGAGTCTTTTAAACAAATGATGAGCTAGTTAAGAGTTTATTCTGACTGTTTATAGCAATGTTCATGGTTTTGATGATCATTTTACAACACCTTCGTCATTTTCATGTTGGGAAAATTGTCTTGATTTTTTTTTAATAAGAAAAGAGTGTCCTATTTGTAGAAATTCTGGTAATAATATTTTTGTCTTATGACCTACCTGTATTTGAAGAGCTCTTTGCTTTCTCCTATATTCTGTAAAAGTATATTGTGCAGCCACGGTGATAGTTCACACGTTATTTTAAGGAGAGTCTATGATCAGCGATTCGTGAAACAGTGCAATAAATATAAACTATACACATTTGTTTAAACAGTTTACGAAACAGCGATAATGATTTTCTTGTTTTTCCGTATTGAATAGTTTGAATTGTTTTGCTTTAGCCATAGCATAAAAATGTCGTAATTCATCTGATCTTTTCGTATTGTATATAATCCATTTGTTTGGATGATTTGAGGTTTTAATTACTCAAGAGCCATCTGTGTTGGTTTGTCTATTTAGATAAATCCTTTCGCATCAAATCCAATTAGACGATATTCCGTAATTGTAGATAAGAAAGGAGAAAAGGATATAGAAATTGCATTTATTACATTTATTCGCATCATAAAAGATGAGAATCAAATCAGTTAAAATGTATTGGCCATTGCCTTGGGACTTTGCCTCTAAAAACCAAAGCGATTTCGGAAGTGTATATACTATAAATCAATGAGAATAGGAGTCATTACATAACTTACAGACCTCTTGAGTTTCTCTGCCTCTCAAAGTGGCTCTAGCACACTCCAAAGAGATTTAGCTATATTAGTGGAATTTGGCACAAGAATCAACTTCTCTGCCAAATTCTTAAGAATCACTGAAACTCTTATACACGATTAGTGTTATGATTATTCATTCACTTTAAATATCAATATAATTGAGATGAATTTTACAAGAGAATTTCTCTCAGAAGTGAGATGTTCTTCAAAGGCGAATTTTGAAATCACTGAAATCCAGTAAATACGATATTTGTGACGTCAATTTTATTACCAATCACTCTAAAACAATGAGATTTGCATCATACTAAACTTCTATGGTCTCTAATCAATTTCAACGTTTTCACTCTCCTCGGGACCATCACTTGGTTGATTTTGTTTCGGCTTGTCAGCATCAACGTCCATCTCTTCGCTGCTTGATGAGATCTTTTGATGCTTTTCACTCCTTTGTGATGAAGATTCTTCCTGACTTTGGGGCTGAGCTTCTGACGCCGATTGTCTACCATCGTCCCTCTTTGAGTAATTCAAAATATTATCGTGATGCTTGTCGAACAGCCTCATGGACAATTTGTGCTGATCGAGCGTCGATCCTCCGGCTGGCAATTTCGATGGGTAAAAGTAGGGAAAAGGAACAGGAGGAATCGGCATTCCATAGGCCATCTGAATCTATAAGATAAAAGTTAATTGAAATTTAGAAGATATCGAGAAGTATTAAAAATATGGACGGCTATGTATTATAATAATAGAAAAGCGGGTAAGTTGGCGACGAACGTTTATCCGCGAATTACAGTTAGATTAAATTTTATTTCCTACGCGGACTATAAATCTGATAGTTAAAAGATGTTAATTATAATATAAAAAGTTTTAATAGAATATCCCTTTTGCTTTAAATAATTTATTTAATTATATATACTTTGTGATATTTATTATTTTGCAAACTCGCATAAATTCTGAAAAATATCTTTGTCGGTTTTCTGGAGAACACATTTTTCAAAACATTACAAGAAAATTGCAATTTCATGCGAAAAAATGTAATAATTATACTGGAAAAACCAGAGTAATAGAAAATAAATTTTATATTAATTTGATTGCACATGCACACAAGATTTGGTAACTATGTAGAATTGAAAAAAAAACATAAACCTATTAATATATTTATTGATCCTCACTTGTAGAACTAAAGTCCTCTTATTAGTGACAAGCAAAGGAAAATATTATTTTTGAGAAAGCGGTGCAGTTTCAAACAATAATTTAAGTTTTTCAAGACAAATTCACACTTAGACCAGTAGGAGTGCACCTTAAAACTATAATATATAATCGACGTTTTGATATCCTTTGATTTTAAAAGACTGTTTCACCGATAGGATTTTTTGTGAGTTTGTATTTCGCTGGTTAATGTTAAAGGAATGGTTTTTTAACAGGATACTTCCGTCCAACAAAATAAAGTGAGTTTTAAAAGTTATGAATTGATAAAAAGGATCAAAGGCAACAATTGATCATTGATTTACCTGATGTCGGTACATGTTTACCAAGGCGGGGTCTAGGCCAGCGGCAAAATGTGGTTGAGTTCCAGCTAATTGTCCGTTTCCTACAAGCATATGCCCATATGAACCATCCTCACGCACGAGAACCTGGACAGGTACTCTCTTGGTAGCATTCAAGACAGCTGCCTCGTGCTGCTGGATCTGTTTCCGTTTTGTCTTGTAACGCCTATTCTGGAACCATATTTTAACTTGAGTCTCCGTAAGCCGCAAATTCTTGGCTAGTTCAGATCTCTCGGGTCCTGACAGGTACCGTTGCTGTGCGAATCTTCTCTCTAATTCAAACACCTGGGCATGACTGAAGGCAGCCCGAGATCTCTTCTTGCGACTTGTGTTTAGATTGTCCTCCAAGTGATGGAGGCCCATATTAAACTGAGGCGGTGGAGAGTCCCCATCTACGGAATATGATATATGTATATATTCATACAGCCTTCAAATAATTATACTAATTGGTGTAGTATTAATAATAAGGTGTAGCGATGTTTAGAGAGTCATTTCCGCAATTCAATAGCATAGAAATCGCTCTCGAAACAATTTAGTGTCAATTTCCAGCAACACTTTTGTTGTAAAGGTGTTTGTCTTGGTCCCAAAAGCATATGATGATGAGTCGACATGATGGAGCCCGACGGAGCTTCTATGGATCCTTGGTAAATTTGTTATTAATGGCTAGAAAAATGGCTTGACGATATGCCGTTAAAAGCTTTCACCATAATCCTCATACATATAAGGTCTTCTGGGTATCACCAAACAGAGTCTTGGAGTGGGTAACCCATCTATACTTCTATCTGAAACACTTCTCCCTGCGAATGCGAACCGTGAAATTGTACCATCGAGAGGTATAAGAAAAGCCATTAGCTAATGTATTTCGCGCGTGTGTCATGATTATCGGGGTTTCGATGGAAGTTTATAAGTAAATTGTTGATTTTCGTCGTCTTAGCAACTCACCTGAATCTGTGGCTGTGCAACGTCTCATGTCGATTGGTGACTCCATCCTACCACTATATCGACCCATCCGACCATCAAGGAGCTTCATTTGGGCTCCATTTGGATACACTTCCTCACACTCCCCGTCTGGTGATAATTGATCCCGCTTCTCATTCTCAACCAAGAAACAGTCCAAAGATCCTCGACGAACCACTGGAGCAGGGCAGTTGCTGTTAAAGTACATAGAGTGACTTCCGGTGGATGTCTGGAAGCCGCCACGATTCTTAGCTCCAGTTGGAGGACTCCCAGACTGCCTGTGGATAAGGCCAGTGGCCATTCTGATAGATCTATCACAGGATGGGAACTTGAAGCACTTCACTGCATCATCACTGCCCATATCAAAACTGGGATCCAGGGGATACTGGACCGAGGAGTTGGTCCTCGTGAGGATGTCATTGATGGAAAAGGGAGTGCTGGCCATTGTCTTGGTTGCAATAGATTGAAAACTCATGTTCCACAGATCACAAATTGCCACGCAAATACCACTTAGCACACTTGAGCTCCTGCTCCTGATCACACACACGTCCGACCACGACGGCTGTTGGCAGCACTTTAAGCTAAGCTCGAGCTGAGAATTTAAATAACCACCCGCACTTACGAGTTCGACTATTTTATGCACTCACTCAACCGAATCCGATCCCCTAATAACACCCGCGCACTGAGTAAACGCCAGTGAGAGTCGTGGGAGTTCTCCTATAGCTAAACATTTCGAGAGTCGGTATTTGAGCGCGTGATTTTCTCACAAGGGGGAGACGACGCCACAGAAATGCGGATTCCGTCTTTCTTACTCACTCAAGACTGAGTCGCGAGACTTTTGGGATTGGCTAAGAGCTTCCCATTGCATTCACGCTGATTGGACGCCTTTTGCTCATTCAATTCTGCTTAAGTATCACCACTCGTTGGCGTGAGGATTTTCCGACGGCTGTCAGTAACAATGCGATGGGCGGGAAAGTGGCAATCTTGCACAATGAGAGAGTAAATTATCCCTCCATCTTTCCCCCTCAAGGGGGAAACGCCACGCAGCCTCCGGCTAAAATCTCTTTAGTAAATCATCTTAAAAGAAAGAGGGAGAACGGAAACAGGCTCGCGAGAATATCTCATACAATTATTCCACACAGTTTTCCAACTGAATGACTCTGAAGACCCATAATTTACACTCATTAATGCGCTAATAAGTGCCAATTGTGGTTACCCCCTGGTCAATGTACAAGAAAAAAGGGCTGATCATGTAATGAGGACACTGCCACCCCCAACTTTAGTTCGCGGTTGGATTGATATGAATAAACCGGGAAATACATATTTACCTTTGTCAATGTTGATCCATTAAGGACTCTTTGATATCCTATTAATGCTTCCACTTGAGTATTATATTTCACTAGAGCGCATCAAATATGATGGATCATCATTTAGGCTTATAAATTGATTATGAATGTTTACTAAACTTAATGCTAACAATATAATTCCTAGAATGAGGAATCAGATTTTTTGATTTGTTTAATTTATTTAATCGATTTTAACCCTTTAATACGGCAACTGCAATAAAGGAAGATAAAAGGTATGAAAATTATGAGTAAAGGTAATTGGCGTTTCTGAGAAAAAATTCAATTTATAGCAATTTATAACAATTTATAGTATTAAATAAGAACGGTATTAATTTTAAATTTTCTCATTCTACGACTGTTGGATTTTGAATTTGGAATGTATATGTATATATCTGGTCCTCCTTTATTTCGTTTCATCACTCTAGTGACAAATAGTGGAAGTTCGTAAGACAAGAAACATGTTTCCCATTATAGAACTGTTTTACCTACAGTATGCGATGTTTTCATTAACACTTAAACATGGCTAAACAAACAGCAACTCTGTAGAATATACCTATTGAATTATGAACAAATAAAACAAAAAGACGGAATTGAAAATATGAAAAATTATCCGAGTTTGTTAAAAAAAAAATCAATACAAAAGTGAGAATGTTTGCCTTGTATTACGATTTTAGAAGATTCAGTCAAAAACATGTCATTTCATTGATTAAAAGAGTTAAAAAGTTATTAAATATAAATAAAGTCGATATTGATATAAAATATTAAACCTATATTGTAAAAACTTAATTATAGGTATATATATTATATTACGCACATCTTTTTTTTTATTTTTAAAAAATTTAATTATTAAATTTTATTGGTAAAACAAATATTTCTTTGACTAAGCGCTTATTCACATTGTAACCAATTTATTTGTTATAAATTTAATTGGTTTCTCCACAAATCAGCCGAAAAATGCCATTTTTGCAAATTATTCTATGTCAATTGTTATCACGTGATGATTTTCATTTTGAAATCATTGCAAAATAAATTTGATTTGATTTTGTTGAATTTTACTAAATTGAAAGAATTAAATGAAACCCAAAGAATGGAAAATTATTCGTCATCTATGAAAATCATGAAATGATAACAAATTACATAGAATAATTTGCACAAACGGCATTTTTCGGCTGATTTGTGGAAAAATTCGAAAAATCCGAAAAATCAAATAAATTTATAACAAATAATATGGTACAATGTGAATGAGTTAAGGCTTTTTAAGAGAAAAATACAGCAAAAACTCTTTTATTCAAAATTTATCATTTCATTACCATGCATACACAAGATTTATTTTTATATTCTGAATCATAATACATTGGTCAGATGCAAACAATCAAAAATATTTTAATCCCTCGTTAAAAGTTTTTACTAATTTATTTTCATATGAATAAATTGTGTTAGGATATATAAATAAAGAAGTATATATAGCAACTTTATTTATTAGTTGGAGAGCTTCCATCATGGGGAAAAAGAGTGTGGTGAAAATATGAGTTAGGGGTATCATATCTAAAACAGGCAGCTATTTAATGGCTTTATAAAATATTTTGGGTTATCAAAATGCTGTCTTAGCCGATGAAAACCAGATGCCCTTTCGTATAAGTTATATATATATACATGCGCTGCACATGAAATGAATATTATTTTCTCCTCCATTTCATCTGACTCTGTGGTATTATTGTACAAATAGCGCCAAATGATTGATTGGGACTCACACTGAAATTATTCTGGGCTCAATTGGCAAAGGAAACAACATATTGTACATTATCGTTCTATTTAATAATTTTCCACATTCCATATTCACAAATATGCATAGTAACTATTAAGCAAATATGAGGCAGAAAGGCTCAGTTCCAATAGTGATGCTTCTGGTCAAAGGTAGAGCTGCTGTAGGGATGCGAGTGAGTCACGGGGCTGAACTGATGATCAAAGTGATTGAAGGTATAGGTCGGATAGGGGGGTGGCGGTAGGTTATTCGCAAAGGTGCTCTTTGGTAGCATACTTAGCTCTTTGCTCAATGCCTGTCCACATTGGATAGTTTTCAGGGCGGCTGAATCGACCTTTTCCGCTCCATCAACTGGCTTCATCTCATTCTTGACCACGGTGAGAGATGCTCCACCTTCAACGGTGAGTCTCTTGCACTTGTAGCGTCTGTTTTGGAACCATATTTTCACCTGAGTCGGCGTGAGGCTTAGCGATTGCGCCAGAACTTCCCTCTCTGGCGCCGAAAGATATCTCTGCAGTCGGAAGCGACGTTCCAATTCCAGCACTTGTGACTGCGAAAAGAGGACTCGGGGCTTCCGTTTGGCACGCATTTTACCATTTTTTCGCAACTCACACCTCGATGATGTTACCAAACTGGTGCAATCTTCTGTAGCGGAAAGATGAGAGTACTCTTGAGAGTGTCGAAATTGAAATGTTGATTTTTTTATGAAAAAGGAGTGAAACTGATACTCACTGGTTTGAACAACATCCTCTTTGTTCTCACTGAGATGACACATGCTGTCCAACTCTTGCACATGTTCCGAGGTCACTACGGACTGTTGAGAAGAAGCTGAGAAAGACTGCAATTCATAGTCATCGATGGATTTCAAGGGCCTGATCTCGGGCTCACTCCCAAATGGATTGTCAGATGCGGAGGAATTGCTGCGAAAAGTAATTCCAGTTGCGGAAGTTTTCACCGAGTCCATGGTTTGAAGCACTGGCGGAGTCCCTGCCAATGAACTGCTGCCGATAATGCTACTCGAGGATGATGGGTAACTGGAGTATATGTTTTGGTGGGGCCCATAGTCGTAGAGATTGGTGGAATAGGAAGGCGGATGGTAAGTCTGATGAGGCAGGAAACCGTGAGGAATCGCCGGAGGGAAGCAATCCAATCCATCGCAATCCATAAAGTTCTGGTGGGATACGCTAATAAAAAATTTTGATACAAAATTTCACAAGATTAAAAAATAAATCAATAACAAAAACTGGATATCAAATAATAATTTTTATCATTAAATATTTATAACACTTTTTCAAATCAAAATGACAAAAAAATATAAATCACACCTTTCTATGTGGCAACCCAAATAGTGATCATCGTTTTGATCCACAAGATTGAGAATGTCCTTAACGGAAAAGGGAGTAGAATTGCAACACTCTCTCCCTAAAACAGATGCACTGGTGTTATCAATTTCAAAGTATCCTTGTTGCATTTCTTAACAAACTTGATCCAACACTTCCTTTACACAAGAACAAGACTGAAATTCTCTAAAAATGCCAGGAGCTTCAGTGATGCATCCGAACCGTAACTTTACAAATTAGTGACTGATTGAAAATTTCAATTTTCATGCTCAATTAGACTATGAAGCGGCGCCATCGCTCGTCCTGCATCGTTTTTTCCCGCTCTAGCAGCCACACATCTCAATTTTCTCATCTTCTAATCTCGACCATGACGTAAAAGCTCATCTCTGGTTTTGAATAAATACAAAAGGGTGCTGATAAATCATATTCGAATGATCAATTATATTTTTTGGAAAATTAATCATGCAAAACATTACATTTAAAACACATTTTCCAGGAATATTCATGGAAAATATATTTTGATGCTTTCTCAATATATTTTCCTCTATGAATTTCTCATGCACGACGAAACTCCGCCCCAACATTAAACCGCAGAACCAATGGTTGTTTTCATCGAGCAGAAGGAAATGGAACAGAGAGCAACAGTGCCAGATTCTCATGACTTTTCTCGCTGGCTTCTGGCGGGGGATTTTTTCAGCATATTTAATCACTTTTTATATTGGGAAAGGCAATAAAATGGAACTAATTGGTGGGATAATTGAAACCATTTAGATATCTCCAACAGTACTAATTGTTGTTTCTCTGGCCCATTTCCAACCAAATATTATATGTACATTGCATTTATTATATATTAATATTTTCTTCATTTTAATTGCAAGACAGAAATGCCTCCCTATGACGAAACTACAAATACTATATTTTTTATGATTTTTCTCACGACTTAAGTGGCGCCTGATGCATTTCGCCAAACATTTTCCGCACAACACAAAAAGACACTTTTTCTCCTGCTTGCCTCAAAGATACATGTGCCTGAGTTTCAGCGTCCTTTCATATGTTTTCCTTGAGACACGGACATATGTTCACTTCAAAAATTTGAGTAAAGTGCACTTTACAGCTCGGGTAGGTCGTATTATACACAGGAAGAAAAAAAAACAAGGCTTGATTTATCAAAGAATTTTGATTTCTCTATCTGGGACTTTTAGATAAACACTATACTAATTTTGAATTAGATATTTATAATTGATATATATATTCTCTACGAAAAATTATCACCTAATAAACAAACAATAATAATGCACCAAAAGCTAAATATTAGAATTTGCTTAGAACTATAAATATTTATTATCCAGAAAAGATTTCTTGTTCGCATTTTCACATTTTACCCATATTACTTACAATATAATATCATCCCTTGGTTATTGTAATAATGTGACGAGTTACTGTCAATATCTCTGATGCTGAAGATGTTATGCAATTTTGAGTATATATACACTCCACTCCTCGCTCTGCACAGCTGAATTAAGACATTGAAACATAATGCTGCCGGTTTTCTTCTTCGTTTGATAGTGCGACAAATAAAAATGAAAGCAATAAAGAGTAAATTTATTGTATGTGATCCTGTCGGGTGGTGAAAGATTTATCTGTGGCAACATTAGGCAATAACTTTATGAGAAAAAGATTTCAAGGAACGTTATCATCAAAAGTGACTTCCAATTTATAATACTTTATATTTCTGCATTTCTTTATAGACACCGCCTCGAATACTTTAAAAATTATTCTCATACTATTTTTTCTTTCCTGCGTAAAACATAAAAAGAATTACTTTTTATAACTGAGTGCATTTCTCTTTGCATTTCTGCTTTTCTTGAGGCGTCTAAGAACCGAATTTATAATGAAATGCTCTGCTCATTTATTAAAATTGTCCCATCTGGAAGAAATAGATGTCTTCATAAATTCCTTTACAACTTAACCTACAAGGCCGAAGAAAATGGTCATTTAGGCAGATTGTTTTGTCCAAAATCTTTTTTATGTCGACCAATACTCTGGGGTCATGTCATTTTGGTTTTTCTGAGGAGGCCCGACGTCTAGACGCTATGCAGCATGTCATATCAAATATCAAATATCTCTAAATTATTATATTTCAACCATATCTTGCCTAAGCTGGGCGTTTTGTTTACAAATTACTCTAATTTTTAGTACATGAACATTTCATTTCACTTTTGGTTGTTTGTGGTGAAATGTGTCTCGTAATTCCGGAAAAATGTCAAAATTTTATTACTTTTCTCTATATATTGAACGAGAAAAATCTGTCATCTAATCAATAAAATAGGTGAATTACGACCTAAAGACGGTGCTTGAAAAATCATATTTTATTTATGTGATGCTCTTAGCTCACAGACTTTCTCTTTCCCGAGTTACCCTCTCTGATGAACTGCAATTAAATGGGCCACTTGACCTAATCCACATATTAGAAATTCAATTTTGGAAGCGCCTCATATTACATGAGCATAAAAATAGTTTTTTAATTTATCTAATACGAGGCGCTTCGCGCCTCGCCCTGCGGGGCTTCTTGCGGTGGCGGAGCGCTTCGCGTTCCGCAGCTTTTTAATTTCATGTGGTTTATCGATTTAGAAAGAATTTGTTGGGAAATTTCTTAGAATTCAAAGTTAGCGATAGCAAAAATGCTTATTATTGCCACTGATTTGTATGAGATTCCTAAGAAAGAACGTGAGAACAGACTCCTCTATATTGAAGGATTATAGGGAACCACACCCTGATCAACTCCATCATTCATCTTGACACGCTAGCGCCCATTCTTAGTAGTGAAAAAGTCAAAGATGTGTGAAAAATTCGTAAATTTGTATGGATGCCATACTACATAAAGGAAGGAGACTATCCTCTATAGTATAGGGTTATAGAGGACTCTAATCTGACCAACCCCACCATACATAATGACTCGCTAGCGCTTCATCCTGGTAGTGAAAAAGTCGAAATTGTCCGAAAAATAGGGAAATTTGTATGGCAGCCATACCATAGGAAGGAAGGGGGCTATCCCCTATAGTATAGGGTTATAGGGTATCCTACCCTGACCAACCCCACCATACATCATGACCCGCTAACACTTCATCTTAGTAGTGAAAAGTCGAAATTGTCCGAAAAATAGGGAAATTTGTATGGCAGCCATACCATAGGAAGGAAGGGGGCTATCCTCTATAGCATAGAGTTATAGGGGATCCTACTCTGACCAACCCCACCATACATCGCCACCCGATAGCACTTCATCTTAGCGGCCAAAAAGTGGAAAATGTTGAAAAAAGTAGTAAATTTGTATGGGAGGTACCAGATAGGGGAGGTGGGGGCAGTTCTCCTATAGCCTAAAACCCGACCTGAGGTACCATAAGTACCCATGCCAAAAATCAGCCCGATCGGTCCAGCGGTTTGGCCGTGATGCTGTGACATACAAACACACACACACACACACACACAGACAAACATTTTGGAGATGGGTATTTTCGGACTCCTAAAGTCACGTCCGGTCGAGATTTAATGGTTTGGGGGTGATCAGGTTAATTCAGATATGCACACTTGGCTTTATGTATTAGGAAGGATAGGATGGACGGATTCTAGA